>JXCR01134340.1:6869-66911 GCA_002079205.1 Phalaenopsis hybrid cultivar
CTCTAATTACTATTTTCCCTCTCCTGGAGTTTTTCTTTTATCCTTGGAAGCTTCTTCTCTGGGTTTTCTACTTCCTGGAACTTTTCTCTTTCAAGTTTCTGTCGGGGCACTGTTCCATTAATGTGGAGTGCTGATGGTTGAACAAAGAAATGTGGATCTGGCCACTAATACTCAATGGGTAAAGGCTACTTTTGCTGATGTTGTTGGAAAAGGCTTTGACCCTATTAAAAATTTTGATGATTTGGTTTTTCTTGAAAGCTACCATGAGGTGGCTGACCCTATCATTAAACCTCTGAGCAGGAAGAGTGGAAAAGTGGCCATCTTTTATGATGAGGAGGATATCCAAAGCCTGATTGAGAATTGCAAATTTACTCTTATAGACAAATTTCAGCTAGGTCACCCAAAAATGGAAGCTATTAGGAAGTTCTTTGATGGCATTAAACTTAAAGGACCTTGGAGAGTTGGTCTCATAGATGGTAGACACATTCTAATCCACTTAACAAGAGAGGAAAATTATGCCAGAATCTTCTCTAAGCAGATTTTACAGATTGAGGGCAACACGATGAAGATTTTAAAGTGGTCTACTGATTTTGATCCTAGCAAGGAACTCCCAATAGTTCCGATATGGTTCAAACTTCCAAGATTAAAACTTCATTTTTTCAACCATAAAAAGTTGTTTAACATTGGACAGGCCTTGGGAAAACCCCTCAAATTGGATGTTCCAACCTTCAGTTTATCTAGACCATCAGTAGCCAGAATCCTAGTTGAAAGTGACCTAACTCTCCCAACAGTTGATGAAATATGGTTGGGTACTGAGCATAATGGGTATTGGCAGAAAATCATTGCTGAACAGAAGCCTTACTATTGCTTCCACTGTTGTATGTTTGGGCACACTGATAACAAGTGTTTTAAACTGCACCCTCATCTCAGGAACACTAATCATGGGGTCCCAAAAGATGTTGTTCTGCCTATTGAACCTTTGGTGGAGCTTGTGAGGGAAAGGGAAATTTCTGATGAGAGCCCTGATCAAATCAATCTTGGGTATAATGCCAAAGGTCCTGAAGATATTTACCAGACCACCAATGCTGCTTTGGTCATTGAGACTGAAAATGCAGAAAAGAATATAGCCAATGCTAGTCCTAACCATCTTCTGATTGCAATGATTGATAAATTATCCAAGGATGGAGCTGGCTCCTTATAAAGTCATCAAAAAGCATTTATTGTACAGATCACAGCTAGTGAAGCTTCTGCCCAGGAACCTTTTGTTTTAGATCCCCAAAGTTCTCAGCTAGATGTTGGTGAGGTTGTTCATAAGGATTATCAAGTGAACTCCACTTTAGTTGATGTTTTACAGACTGCTTTGGTTGATGAATGGCAAAACCAAAAAATAAGAAAAAAGAAAAAGGGCAACTAGGAGTTAAACTGTGTGAAGGGAGAAACATACTCACTCATAGACATAAATACTTATATGGAAACCAAGGAGGCCATGACAGGTTCTAGATGGAGGGGTAAATCCATCTCCTTTGGATGATAAACCTTTTATGTTGGAATGTTAGGGGATTGGCACATCCTAAATCCCTCAATAGGCTTCTTGCTTTGAATAGGATATATAAGTTTTGGTTTGTTGCTATTTTGGAGCCTATGGTTTCCAAAAAAACCCCAAAAAATTCTTAGAAAATTCTCTGGCTTCTCTCATTTATCTAATCTGAATAATAAAATTTGGTTACTCCATAGACAAGAAGTAATGTGCCAAATTTTGTGGGATCATCCACAATTCCTTCACATCAAGTTTAACTTTGGGGGTCAGGAAGGACTGGCTACATTTTTTTATGCTGGAAGCTCCTTAAGGGCCAAATTGGAGCTGTGGGAGAGCATTCATACTATCAGCAGGTCCTGTAATTCCTTATGGCTGGTGGGTGTGGATTTCAATTCCATTTCTACCCCTTCTGAAAAATTAGGTGGCAACCCACCTGATACCAAATCTATGAACAACTTTAATGATAATATTAGCTTGGCTGGCTTATTTGATCTTGGCTTCATTGGGCCCAAGTTTACTTGGAGGAGAGGACCTTTATGGGAAAGATTAGATAGAATCCTTGTTAACACTCTTTGGTTGAATGAATTTTTACATACTTCTGTCCAACATCTTAGCATGAAAGGTTCTGACCGTAGGCCCTTACTTATCACTATTTCTGCATCTCCAATCAGGAATAAAACTAGCTTTAGACATCTCAATATGTGGTCTTCTCACCATGATTTTTTTAATCAAATCTCTTTGGGCTGGAGAGATTGTCACCACTCTAATCCTTTGATGAAACTACGGATGCTGCAAAAGAAGATTGGCAAACAAATGTCTAATTGGAACTGGACTGTGCTAAGGGATATTAATTTGAGAGTAAAGGAGGCTGAAAAGGATGTGAATGATATGGAGACTAGGCTTGAAAACAATCCTGATACTGAAAAGCATTTAATGTTGGCTAATGAAAAGTTGATGAATTGAATTTGTATGCAAGAGGAATTCTATGCTCAAAAGGCTGCTAAAACTAGATTCTGTGAATGGGACAAAAACACAAATTACTTTCATGCTTGCATCAACTATATGAGGAAATGCAACACTATTCATAAGATTAAAGATCCCTCTGGGCAGTAGATTCAATCTGAAAAACTTAATTACAGTTAGTTCCATTCAGTATTTTTAAACTCTATTCACTCAACCTCCAGTCATCAGACTTCCAATTCAGCAAAATCTATTTGATCAGAGTTACAATAAAAACCTAGACTTGGCATCTATCCCTGGGGAATTGGAAATTTGGTCAGCCCTGACCTCCATTGACAGCTCCAAAGTAGCAGGCCCAGATGGATTCTCAGCAGATTTCTATAAGAAAGCATGGAAGATCATTAAAGGGGATATTATTGAGGCAGTACAAAGCTTTTTCAAAGGGATGGATTTGCCTAACTATTTTAAATGCTGTACCATTACCTTAATTCCCAAAAATAACCCCAAGCTCTTTTAGGACCAGTCCAGGCCTATTAGTCTTACTAATGTACTGTCCAAAGTTATTAGCAAGGTATTTGCCAATAGATTGCAGCCTCATTTACCTCATCTCATCAGTGAAAATCAATCAGCTTTTGTTCAAGCGAGAAGTATAGTGGAGAATGTTCTCTTGGCTCAAGAATTAGTCTTGGATTTGGACAAACAATGTAGATGAGGGAATCTTATTTTCAAACTTGATATCCAAAAGGCCTATGATACCATACAATGGGATTTCATTGAGGAGGTGCTATCAGCAAGGGGATTCTCTTATATTTCCTTGATCCTTAGGTGGCTTAATAATAGTTATCATTATATTTTCATTATTTGGAAGTCTCATAGATTCTTCACAGCTTCTAAAGGCATCAAGGAAGGTGACCCCTTATCCCCTACTATCTTCATACTTGCTTTTGATTACTTTTTTAGACTGTTGAATCAATTAATGGCCAAAGCTCCTCACTCTTTATATAGCCATAGATCTAACATTATTGTTAACCACTTAACCTTTGCTGATGTTATTATATTTGCCAAAGCTACTAAACCTGTAGTTAAATTGCTCTTCCAATGTCTGGAGATAATTCAAGATTGCTCTAGAATGAAATTTCATAAACAGTAATGCCAAGCAGTACTCAGTAAAAAGGTGAAACCAAAAATCAAGCATTGGATTTCAGATCTTACTGGCTTTTTCTCTAGTTCTCTTCCTCTGCAATACTTGGGGACTTTATTGGTCAAAGGGAGGACAAGGCAAGTCCAATTTGATGATCTTATACTTAAAGTCCAAGACAAACTCAACAGTTAGTCTAACACTTTCCTCTCTAATGGGGGAAGAATTACACTCCTCAAAAGTATTTTGGCAGCCCTTCCATCTTATATATCACAAGTTTTTGTTATGAAGAAATCCATCCAAACTAATCTTGAAAGAACTTTCAACAGATTCCTTTGGGCAGGCCAGAGAAAGCAAGTGCATTGGGTGAGATGGCAAAAAGTTTGTGGTAGTGCTAAAGCTGGAGGTATGGGGTTTAAAAGCTTCCAGCAGATTTCCCAAACCAACTTTTGCAAACTTTGGGTTATGTTTAGAGAACAGAAGTCCATTTGGGCTAAATTTTTGAAAGGAAAGTACTGCAAAGATCTGCATCCTTCTCTTATGACTAATAGATTGGAGGATTTAAGAATTTGGAAGAACATGCTGATAATGAGAACTAAGGCTGAACAACTTTTCATTTGGGATATAGGGGAAGGCAGACTCAATGTATGGCTAGATAATTGGATTGGAGAAGGCATTCTTTCTCCATTAACTGGCTCTTAATTCAACCCTACAACACAGGTGGCTGACCTTTGGTCTGAAGGTGAATGGAACCAGCAAGCTCTTTAGAACATCCTTGACAATAGATTACTCAATATTGTTCTGAAGACACCTATTGACAGATCCAAGAAGGACAAAATTATTGTGAAGAGGAAGGTTTCCCAAACTTTTTCAGCTTCCATAGCAAATTTCTACTTTCCTCAATAGAAGGTTTCTTGGGGTAAATGTGTTTGGAACAAGTACCTTTCTCCTTCCATGGACTTCTTCTCTTGGAAATTATTCTATGGTTTCATTCCCACTGATGATATTTTAAAACTAAAAGGCTTGAGAAGCCCTTCAAGAAGCTTCCTGTGTAAAACTGGAGAGGAATCCCTCCACCATTTGTTCTTCAATTGCTCTAATGTTCAGCAAGTATGGAACCTCTTGTTACCTAAACTGAAACTAAATACCATTCAATAGTCCTGGGATGATTTATACATAAGCTGGAAAGACTGGCAGGCTCAATCTCTCCCTCCAATCCCTTGTATCATTGCTTGGCTTGTTTGGATGGCCAGAAATAAGTTGAAATTTGATGAAGCCCAAGTGGATGCCACTGCCACTGCCACTAATTGCTACAACTATATGCAAAAACTTTACTGCCATAGGAAACTTCCTGAAATTCTATGCACAACCTCCCTCAATTGTTCAAGGAAATTACAAATTATTCATGCTCATTAGAGCTACCCTCCTAAGGGTTGGGTCAAAGTCAACACTGATGGTAGCTTCATTTCCTCTAATGCAGGGGTTGGTGGGGTTTTCAGAAATGTTAGTGGGGAATGTCTACTATATTTTCAGTCTCCTGCCAGGGCTGAGGACCCTTTAAAAGCTGAAGCCCAAGCTGTTTATTGGGCAGTGTTTATGGTCAAGAAGTGTAGCTGGAACCAATTAATGGTGGAAACTGACTCCATGACTTTAATCAACATTCTTGAAGGGAGAATATCTATCCCTTGGTATTTGATTAATTGGATCACTAGCATACACACCTTGAGCATGGAGATTAATTTGTCTTTTTCTCATAGATACAGGGAGGGTAACAAACCTGCTAATTGGCTTACTAAGGCTGGCCTCCACACTCAGAGTCCCTTCATAGATACTTGTACCACTCCTTCTTTAGAATTACTGTTGAAAGGAGATCTTGTTGATCTACCTTTCCTTAGAGTTCTTCCTCTTTAACTTTTGGGAAGTGCCTTATTTCTGCCTTCCTTTTTGTATCTCTTTTATTTTAATGAAATAGGAGCCTAGTCTCCTTTTATAATATAAATATATATATCTTTGTTGATTAATGTAGATCTGTCTGATCTGCCTTATATTAGAAGGGAGGTGTCAACTGCTGAAAGTTTTAATCATTCTGCCTAGGGAGGGCTCTTGTTTCCTTGGGTCCTTGCTGATTTGGAATTTTCTTTTCTTTTTTTGTCTTCATCCCCTGTTGTATGGGGAAAGGTTTTGACAGGTTACAATTGTTTTTTTTTCTTTTTTGGGGAGCCCCTTTGGCCCCTTTTAGGTGGACCTTGGTTTCTGTTTGTGAACCAAACCCCCTACAGCTTTTGTAACACTTTAATTCAATCTAACATGTAGGGAGTCTCTGGTACTCTTTTTTCAAAAAAGAAATACACACACACACACACACACACACACACACACACACACATACATACATATACAAATACATACATTTACATGTAGATATATACAAATACTGATAATAGAATAATATCTCCTAACCTGAGGACCTTCGGGTAGGGTGCAGGATCAATGTTGCTATTCACCAACACTTGGTTAGAAGTTTCCTCTTGCTTTCTCAGGTTGCTTAAAGCTTCAGCCTAATCAGAGTGATTAATTTTGTGGATTATTTGATTTACGAAATACATATATGCAACATAATAAATAAAATCTTTTCTCATGACAATACTATTTTTTACTACTAAATAAAAATTTCACTTTATATGCCTAACAAATTAAAAAATTTTGGGTGTTATCCTATAGAAGTTCACTTGTGAACTAATATGATCGGGGTAAGAGTTTTCCTCCTTTGATTGTTTGGTTAGTATTTTCTACCTGAGGTTGCACGAGACAAAGCACACAAATTACTTATGGTTGCCAATGGACATCCCTTGAAAATTATGATTTTGAGCTTACACCCAACTTGAATTTTTATAATCATTTCTTATTTTCCATATATGTGCCACTTAACCTTTATATACAAACATACACACGAATTTTGTGCTTGTTTAATCCTTCATAATATTTGCATGCTCTACTTGCAATTGTAGCTCCTTTCAGCAATAACATTGGAGACAACATATACACACTACAACTTTTTTACTACTCTTTCTTATTGTGCTTTATTGTATATATTTTGTTATTATATTTACAATACTGATAAAAGACCCCTAAGGTAGACTACAACAGGGCATATTTTTAGGAGATATACTACACCAGGCCATTAGACTCAACAATATTTACATGCTCACATATAAAATCTGCAACCATCTCGACAAGGAGCTCAGAGCAAACTATAAGCAGATGGAGGACAATTCCAGATGATAATCCCGATCTTGCAATGGAGTAAATCTTCCTCAACAAAACATTTCTTGGACTTAAATAACACACAACCTTAAAATTTTCTAGACAAAGTAAATCCTCACACTATATTTTAGGCTTTTGTTGGATTTTATATCGTGCGATATAAGCCCTAAACTCTTTTAGGATTCTGAGGTCATTATTTGGTACGATGTAAATCCTCTTATTTTTAAAGGTCATTTTCATAATTGTATATCATGTAGATAAAAGTCCTAAAATCATAATAATTGATAAGAGTAAACATCAAATAAATATCATTTCAAAAATGTAAGGACAAATCATAGGTTAGTTTGGGAGGCCATTTGACATCCCCTACTTCTCGTACCTTTAGATTCCAAATGAATAATGAATCCACATTAAACCATTCCCATTTGAATTTCCTATGTCCAACCTTGAAAACTAAATGTTGAATTCATTATGATGAAACCCCTGATCTTAATCAAGGGTTTTTTAAGTGACTTTGGTCATTTAAGATGTAATTTGCCTTTATAGGAAATTAAGAGCACAATTAATGTAAATCATATCTAATCTTTATATCAGCTAGAAGAATTTTTAGTCACATAAAAGGTTTGCAAACTAAATGAATGTCAGAAATTCTTTATTTTATATAATTGAGCTAAATCACAGGTAGTATGTCTATCTCTCACGATGGTGTATTACTTGTGGTGTCGTGTTCGATTACTAAACTATTAAATATATGATATCCATTCGATCTAATTTTCTAAAAAAAAAACTACTATTTTTTAAAATGAAAATTATATATGTATTAAATTAAATTATTTTAAAAGAGACCAACTAAAGTTCATATCGACAACCAACATAGTGGAGGTAATATCATCGAGGAATTAGATTTGAGTAAAGCTTATGATAGATTGTGTTGGGACTTCATTCTACTAATATTGATGGTAAGGGGTTTCCAACTAGATTTTTGCAAGCTAACTAAGTGATGGATGGAGAATAATACTTACTCCAATCTAGTAAATGGTCAAACTCATGTTTTCTTCAACTCTAGTAGAGGGATAAAGCAAGGTGGTCCCCTATCACCTATAATCTTCATTCTAGCCTATGACTATTTATCTAAGATGCTCATTCAAACTCAAGCCTAATCCACCAACACAAGATATAGCCATAAATCAAATATTTTGGTATATCACCTAGCTTATGCAGATGATGTGATATTTTTCTCCAATGCTTCCAAACTAGCAATAAGGAAAATATTCAATACTCTTATGAAATTCCAAAAAAACTTAGGAATGTGCTGCAACAAAAAAAGTACAATATTATCTTTGGCAAGGGGGTCAAGACTCATGTTAAACACTTGAGCATTTCATTCACTAATTATTACTATTGTTATCTTCCGCTAAAATACCTGGGTTTGCAGCAATTAAAAGAAAGAAAAAGGTAGACTTATTATGAAGACATCGTAGAAAAGGTTAGCAACCAACTAAATTGTTGGACATCTTAATTTTCATTTAATTGGGGGTAGGAATACACTATTGAAGAGCATTCTTACAGCCTTATCATCTTATATGGTGCAAATTGTTAACATGTAGAAGATCAACATCTGATATTAGAGGGAAGCTTTAACAATATTCTATGGTCTAGCTAAAGAAAATAGATGAGTTGGGCAAGTAGGCAGAAATTCTATAAACCACTACATGATTGGGGCTTGGATTTTAAGGGGTTCCAAAATTTGAACCATATTAATTTTTGCAAAGATTCAGGCAACAAGAATCTCTCTGGGATAAATTTTTATAGGGAAAGTACTGTAAAGATAAGCATCATACTACTGTTGCTAGAATATTGGGTGACTCTAAAGTTTGAAGTAACAATTAAAGATAAGAGAGAAACTAGAAGAATTATTTACTTAGGAACTTGGTAAGGGACAAATTAAATTCTGTCTTGATAGCTAGAGATTGTAAGGAAAGATGAATCATCTTCATGAGAAGGGTATTAATCTAAACTTTAAAGTTGTTCAATGTCGGGAAGAGAACTAGTGGAGTTACAAAAATTTGAATTCCCTATTAAATCAAGAAAAAATGAAATATGTTACCACAATCCCTTTCAACAGATAAAAAAAGAAAACAAAATTATTACCAGAAATGATAAAAAACCTTAACAATTGGAGATATATTAGGTAGAGGTATAAAATCTGCAGTAAATTTCTTACACCATGCATTCCTTTTTCTACTGGAGACTGTTTATGAACCTGGTAATAATTGATGACATCTTTAAATTAAAAGGAATTAGATACCAATCCAACTATATTCTCTGTTATTTAGAGGGGGATTCACTTGGCCATTTCTTTTTATCTTGTAAGTTTGCACTATTGGTATGGAAAGTGCCAATTGAAAAATTTTCTATTGATGTTATGACCTTGGGTTGGTGGATTCTCAAAACATGTTGGGAGGATTGGTATAAGAGGAAACTGACACTCATATCAATTTTTATTATTGGGTTCATTTGGATGGCCAGAAACAGCTTTAAATATGGAAAGTCGGTCTGACTAAACAATAGGCTATAAAAAAAGAATCATTAAATATACTAAATTCCATAATTTCCTAAACATTGCTACTCCATGTGTAAATTAGGGAGTTGAGTGGGTTGTTGATAGGAAAAATGAAGGAAACCTATTAAAACTTTGATCAAATTCAGTATTGATGGGAGTTTTAGCCAGTAAGATGCAGGAATTGGGGGTGTATTCTGAGATCATGAAAGAAAATGTCTCATGTACTTTCAAATTCCAGTACATGAACTTGATGCTCTTGAAGCAGAAGATATGGCTATTTTTTGGGCATTTACAGGAGGTTGGAACTTTTTGCATATTACATTAGACTCTATGCTACTTCTACAAATTCATGAAAGAAAGAAAATGGCCCCTTGACCCTTGACACCTCATCCACTAGGTTAACAGAATCACTACCATCAAACTTAGTATTCATACCACTTACTTTTTCATCCACATAAGGTGACAAGCTAGACAATTGACTTGGCTAAATGGGAAATCATAATTATGATGTAATTGTTAGTTACCTCCTAATCCTCATTTTTCACTACTTTTGCATGGTGATAACATTAACATCCCCTATATTAGAGTTTGTATTAAATAGTTCATATATATATATATATATATATATATATATATATACATATATATATTAAAAGGAGAATTATACGACTCCCTACTTGTTGAATATCAAAAGTGTTACAAAAGTTACTAAAGGAGGGGGTCCCAGACAAAGTGAGGGAGCCCAATCCTCAAAAGTTTCCAAAGAGTTACAAGTAAAGGAAAAAACAAAAGGAGAAAACAAAAAAGTGCACTAAATCTCTTTAGGTTGCCTTGGTTTGACTCTGAGGTGCGGGATCTTCAGCTTGTCACCAGGAAGTAGGAGGGCAAGGTGGGTAGGAGGTGTTGTATCAACAAAAATAGAGTTGGCAAAGATTCCTTTTCTGGCAAGCCAGTTGGCAGGTTGGTTACCTTCTCTGTAAATGAAGGACATATGGATTGTAAGACTTTTGTAGAGATTGCCAATTTTTTTTTTCCATTGCATATGGTGCCAAAAGGATGGCTTATCAGAGCTCAGCAAATAGATAAGCTGTAAAGAGTCAACCTCAATCCAAACTTTCTACCAAGTTGCCTTTTTTGCAAAAGTAACGGCCCAACAGATAGCATTAAGCTCAGTTTCAAGAGCATCAATTGCCATAGTGGGAGCATGGAAGAAAAGTAGACAATTACTGGAGGAATTTATGAAAACCCCTCCCACCCTGCACCCCATTTAGAGAAGCTACCATCAGTGTTTATTTTCTTGGTTGGAGTATCAGGAGGGCTCCAAGTGACTGTCTCAATTCTGTTGTGATTGATAGAGTTACTGATCTGAGCCATATTTAAGCTAGGGAAGTTCTTAAGCTGAGTAATTTTGTTTAGATAGGCAACACAATTTCTGGTTACCTTGTTGTGTTGGATACTCTTATCATCATGTTTGTTGATGTTCCTACTCATCCACAAGAACCAAGCCACAATGAAGGGGATAGACTCCTCCTATGTACTTCTCCAGCTATGCCAACCAGCATAGAGACTAGTCCAGTCCTTGTCCAAAAGGTCCTTCTGCATCCCATAAAGTAGCTCTTTCCACACCTCTTGAGCAAATTCACATTTTAAAAACAAGTGGTGAATCTTCTCCTCACTTTTCAGACAAAGATAACATCTAGAGGGTCCTCTTAAACCTTTGAGTTTGAGAATATCATCAGTGGACAAGAGGTTGTTGAAGAATCTACAACAAAAGAAAGAAATGGAGGGGGATAGGAATCTGTTCCAGATGACCTCACCCCAATTGACCTTCTCCCAGAGATTTAACTTGGCATAAATTGCTTTGGTCAGGCTTTGGTTAGTGTAACTTTGCCAAATGATCTTATCCTTTCGGTCTTTAGAAAACACAATTCTAGTGACTAGAGATAAATGAAGCTCCTGAATGAGAGATTGGAGCTTAGGAACATCCCAGGAGTCCCCATCCCAGAAGTCACAGACTAGGAGCTTAGGATTAAAATCTGGAGGGGGGGCCAATCCAATCTTTAGGACACCAGTTGTCAAGCCAAAAGTTCACTTTACCATTCCCAAAATCCCAAATGTACATGTCTTCAGCTTGCTTTCTAAATTTCAGCATGTTAGTCTAAATTTTGGAGTCTCCCAGCTTTTTAGTGAAAAGGGAGGGGTGTTGGCCCTTACAATACATACCATACATAAATTTTGCCCACAAGGAAATTTGTGCTCTGAATTGAATCCACATCTTGCAGAAATTAATGTTTACAACTTGTTGGAGCCCCTTGAACCCCAGCCCACCAGGTGAAATGAGTTTGGCAGCCTTCTGCCAAGAAGCCCAGTGTAACTGCTTTCTTCGACCAGCCCATAAAAATCTGTTAAAAGCTCTCTCCAAATGGATTTGGGTGCTTTTCTTGAGGTAGTTGGTTTGAAGGATATAAGAGGGGGAGGTTGTCAGGATACTTTTTAGAAGAGTGATCCTTCCCCCATTAAACAAGAAGGAGTGAGACCAACTGTATAGAGTTTTCTGAATTTTCTGTAGGATCTCATCAAATTGGGTCAATTTTGATCTTCCCCTAATGAGTTGAACTCCCAGATACTTACAGGTTCCCTAAAAGTAGAGAAGTCAGTGTAATTGGAGATCCAATACTTGGTATTGGAAGAAGTCCTCTTGTTAAATATAAGTTGGCACTTAGTGGGACAAAATTCCAATCCAGATTGTTTTTGAAAATGTTGTATGCATTTATAAACCTTCTTCACAGCTAGCTTATGAACATTGGAGAATACCATTATGTCATCAGCATACATGAGATGTGAGGTAACTAAATTCGATCTATGGTGAAATCTGGAATATTGATTGTTGAGAAGGTTCCTATCAAGCATTCAAGAAAAGTAATCCATAACAATAATAAAGATAGAGGGAGAGAGTGGATCACCTTGCTTTAGTCCTCTAAAAGCAGTGAAAACCCCTTGGAGTTGGCCATTGATAAGGATGGAGTGGTTATTATTGGTAAGCCATCTTTGATAAAGATTTCTGAATTCAGGCTGAAATCCTCTAGCTGTGAGCATACCCAAGATAAAGTTCCAGTCAATGGTATCATAGGCCTTCTTAATGTCTAATTTATATATGAGTTTTCCTCCTCTGCAGATTTTATCAAGATCGAATGTGAGTTCCTGTGCCAACAACAAATTATCATTAATAGATCTACCTTTAATAAAGGTAGTTTGGTTGGGGCATATGATTTTGTACAAGTGAGGTTGCAGCCTTCTCACAATGATCTTTCTAATGAGTTTGCTGATGAAAGAAGTCAGGCTTATAGGCCTGTAGTGATCCCAAGTTTTTTGTAATTCCCCTTTAGGGATTAGTACAATGGAAGTGTTACTGAAGTAGTTGGGGAGGTTAACTCCTTTAAAGAAGCTCACAATAGCCTCCACCACGTCACCCTTGATGATGTGCCAAGTTTTTTTTATAGAAATCAACTGTAAAACCATCAGGGCCAGCTGCCTTGGAGCTGTCAATACTGTTAAAGGCTTCCGAATTTTCCTCAACAAAGGGGGGTTCAGTGAGGTTAAGTTGACCAGTGTAATTGGCTTCTTTAGCAAAGTAATCTTCATATTCAGTATTAAGTTCAGCAGAAGAGTTCAGAAGAGAGCTGTAGAAATTAACAACATTCTTTGCAATAAGTTCATTATCATTCAGCCATCTGCCATCCTTGGAAATTATGGAATGTATGGTATTACATTTCCTCTTATAACTTATGTAGGCATGGTAAAACTTGGTGTTTCTGTCCCCTTCAGAGAAACCACTTATAGAAGCTTTTTGTTTGAGTATCAGATCCTGAATATCAATTGCTTTAATCAGATTTGTCTGGGCAGTCAGCAAATCAGTTTCAGTGGCAAGGTTATTCTGAGCAGCAGCCTCAAGTCTCTCAACTTTTTTTTCAGCAGATAACACATTGGAAAACGCATTTCCAAATGTTTCCCAACCCCATCTCCTCAAGGCTTTGCTAGTTTTCTGATGCAAAAGGCTAAGCTTGACAAAAGGGTCAGGGTGTTCAATACCCAACCAGTTAGAGGCAACTCAGTTATTGAAAAGGGGGTGGGTAGACCACATGTTTAGGTATCTGAAAGGATGGTGGAGGGGTGGTAACTGGGGAGGTTATGGAGATGAGGAGAGGTCTGTGGTCAGAACAAGTGAGGGCTAGGTGGGTAACAAAAGTAAAGAAATAGTGTTTTTGCCAGAGGTCATTAACTAACATTTTGTCTAGTCTTTCCCATATAATACCCCTCTTCCAAGTGAACTTAGGGCTCTGGNAGAAGATTACAAAAGAAAGTGCTACAAGGATGAACCCCTCCACAAACAAAAAGAGAAGCTCCTATGGGATCTTCATACAAAGTAAGAAGTCAGATAAGTGCAGAAAAGGAAACAATCCAAAGGTGTGGGGCATTAAAATTGTTCCCATGTAGTAAAAAAGAGAGGGATGGTGTGGGAGAAGTAGAAACAGAAATTAATTGAGAGTCAGCTCCACAAGTAGCTAGGTAATGTGCTGGCTTATTCCCTTCTCTATGGTTGAAGGTGAAGAAGACTTTCATATCCTTGATCATGTGTTTCATTTGGATGATCCTCTGTTGAATGTGAGATGAGGGGTGATTTCTATCTAGCATATATTCCACCAGGTGGGAAGAGTCAACCTCTGCCTGGATGCAATTCCAGTTGTTTGATTTTGCCATTCTCAATGCCCAAAATAAAGTAAGAGTTTCTACTTCCATTGGATCCTCAGCCATAGTGGGAGATTGAAAATAAAGCAAGCATCTTCCTTTGGAGTTCCTGAAGACACTACCAATGCCAGCCCTCTTGGGAGTAAAACTTCCACCAATGTTAACTTTAATGAAATGGAGCAAGGGTTTATTTCAAACCACTTTTAGCAACTTGAAGCTTTTCTACTGATCTTTTCTGTAGATATTCAGAATATTAGAGAATTTTTTCCATATAATCAGTCTACTTATGTAGGCTAGATAGTTTGATACCACCTTTTCCACACCTATCAGATGATCATCATGCTTAACTTAGTTTCTAGCAGTCCAAATAAACCAAGCAATGATAAAGGGGAAACACCCCAAGTTCTGCTCTCTCCAGCCCTTCCAACAGTCAGTAAGCCACTGTCATTCTAGCTGCAGAGTGTTGATATGAAGATGTGCTTGCAAAGCCCTCCATATCATTTGAGAGTAGTTGTAATTGAAGAAAAGATGGGAGACAAATTCATTATCATTTCTTCACAGGTGGCACATGGAAGGACCTCTCAACCCCTTCACTTTGAGTATATCATCAGTTGTAAGTAAATTGTTGAAGGCTCTCCAAGAGAAGAAAGACATTGAAGGAGTAAGGAATTGATTCCATAATATTTTCCCCAATCAATTTTTTCCAGATATAAATCTTTTCATAAAATGGTTTTGGTTAAGTTGTGGTTGGAAACATATCTCACAGCCAGATGGCTCCTTCTGGTTCTATCAAATTGAATCTTTATGACCTGTTGGACTAAACTTTCAGTTAATAAAGTCTTCAATATGCTTTCAGACCAAGTATAATCCTCCCAACACTCTTTTACCATTGTATTACTGTTCTGAAATTCAGGCAAAGGTTCAAGAGCATCCTCTGGACACCACCTGTCCAGCCAGAAACTTAAGTTCCCTTGGCCTAGTTTCCATATGAACAATTTTTCAATACCTTCATTGAATTTTAACATTTGCTTCCAAGTTCTGGAGTCCCCCCTTTACTGCTGATGGAATTGGGATGAGAAAATCTACAATATTTAGCATGCATAAAATTAGCTCATAAAGTATCCTGTTGTCTGAATTTTAATCATAGTCTGCAAAGACTGATATGTTGGAGTTGCTCAAGGCCCTTGAACCCCAGACCACCAGCATGATAAGGTTTGCCATTTTCTGCCAGCTAGCTCATATCATTTGCTTTCTTTTCCCAACCTAAAAGATCTATTGAATGTTCTTTCAAGCAAAATTTTTGTGCTCTTCTTCATAGTTGCCACTTGGAGAATGTACATTAGAAAGGTTGTGAGTATGCTTTTCAGTAAGGTTATCCTGCCACCATTGGAAATAAAAGAGTTGGCCAGGTCTGAAGTTGTGAGTTTGTCTTGTCAACCACATCATCAAAATGTATTAGTTTAGTCCTTCCCTTTGTTAATTGGACCCCCAAATATTTGAATGGTGCTGATATCTGTTGGAAACCAGTAAAATCCAGAATCCAATGCTTATTCAGAGGAGTAACCTGTCTACTGAAGAACACATGGCTTTTTGCAAGGTTGATTTTCAGTCCAGAGGAGTTCTAGAATTCTTGCAGACACTTATGAAGCCTCTTGACAATAGCTTTGTTTGCTCTAGAGAAAATAAGGATGTAATCACCATACACCAGGTGGCTGATATCTATTGTTGATTTGTGATGATATTGATTGTAGCTCTTCCTTTGATTAGGCTTGTCTATCAGTTTTGATAAGTAATCCATTGCAATGATGAAGATAGTTGGAGATAGTGGGTCTTCTTGTTTCAGACCTCTAGAAGCAGTAAAAAACCCATGTGCACTTCCATTTATCAAATTTGAATTCCCATTCCCCACCATCCATCTTTTAATAATCATTCAAGAAGCATTGAAGAATCCCCTAGCTGTCAAAATTTTTAAGACAAAGTCTCAGTTAATGGTGTCATAAGCCTTTTCAATGTCTAGCTTGTAAATTAGATTTCCTACCCAACATGGAATGTCTATGTCCAGTAACAATTCCTGTGCCAGCAAAACATTGTCCCCAATACTTCTGCCTTTGACAAAAGCAGCTTGCTTGTATATATATTTATATATATATAATGGAGACTACTTTACTTGGTGCCCTACCAGGGTTCCCACATAATGGATGATTCTCAATTTTTCTATGGTGTGATTTCTTCTTCTTCTCCCCCTTTAATCTTTGGATTTTTAGTGTTGGTTCCCCTATTTTTGTTGTGGGCTTTCATTTTTTGGTGTTTCCCCTTTCCCGAGCTATTTTATGTTCAAACTTTTACTATTCCATTGGTTTTGTCTTTTCTTCATTGGTGCGGGTTTTTGTTTTTAAGTGTTTTTTTTTTCTTTCTTTGATGGTAAAACCCGCTCCTATGAATTTAGCAACCAATATTCAATAGTCCAAAGCTACCTTTGCTGATATGGTTGGAAAGGGCTTTGACAACATTAAGAACAATGATGATTTGGTCTTCCATCAAGCTTACCATGATGGAGCTGATCCCATCTTTAAACCTGTGAGCAGAAAAGAAGGAAAACTTTCTATCTTTTACACTAAGGAGGATATTCAAGGGCTTACTGAAGTATGCAAGTTCACGCTAATTGGTACATTCCAACTTGGGCATCTAAAAATGGAGGCCATTCAAAAATTCTTTGATAGCTTGAAACTGAATGGTTCTTGGAGAGTGGGTTTACTGGATGGAAGACATATTCTAATCATTCTATCAAGAGAAGAATATTATGCTTGATTGTTCTCCAAACAAATTTTACAAATTGAAGGTGTATCCATGAAGCTGCTTAATTTGTCACCAGATTTTGATCCTAGCAAACAACTTCCCATTGTTCCAATTTGTTTCAAGCTCCCTAGGCTCAAATGACATTTTTTTAATAATAAATTTCTATTCAACATTCGAAAAGCTTCTAGTAGACCCCTGAAATTTATTGTCCCCACCTTTAATTTATCTAGACCATCAGTGGCAAGAATCTTGGTTGAAAGAGGCATTACTCTACCTGAAGTTGAGGAGATTTGGCTAGGCACTGAGCACAATGGGTATTGGAAAAGAATTATAGATGAGCAAATGCTTTATTATTGCCACCACTATAAAATGTTTGGCAAAAATGATGATAAATGCTTTAGATTGCACCTAAACTTAAGGAAGAAGCAGGAAGGTTCTCCCAAGGAACCTAATGTTTCTGCTGAATTGGGAGTTCAAAAAACACCCAAACTCTAAATTAGTCAATTTTCTTTATAGCACTCGGAAGAGGGTACATAATAGGATTGCTCATATTTGGTACAAAATAGTTTTTATATATATTTTCAAATGATTTCAATCTCTTCACAATTCATATACTCACTGTAAAGGGGAAGAATGCTTTCTTAAATTTGAACTTTTCGTCACAATAAAAACTTCATTTAATTTTCATAATTTTACTTTTGAAAGTTTAGTATTTAGTTTAGTTTAACTTTTGTAGTCTTAAATCTGCATTTTGATTAGCATTTACTTGAGTAGTTAATTTTCAAACTTTGCACTTTACTTTACTTTTGTTTTGGTATTTTTAGATTATAAAATAATTTTCATAATTTATGTTTAGGATTTTCCAACTTCCCTGTGGGATCGATATCTAGGACTTTATTAGAGCCCTTTATTACTTGGGTGATATATATACTTGCGTTGATTTTTAAGGGGATTTAGCTGTTTAAAATGATTTTTAAAAGATAAATTATTTTCATAAAAAGTATTTTTGTTGGGATTATATTGCATATTTATTATATATCTTGGTGTGTAATTTTGTAATTTTGAAAAATATTTTCAAAATTCTCACATTAAATTCGCCAGCATCAAAGTCTTTGGCACCGTTGCCGGGGAAGTAATGAAAAATATTAGTATTTTATTTTATTTTATTTCAAAAAAAAATAATAAAAATAAAGAAAAAGAGTGTTTGTAGTTTTGTTTGAATATTTTTTTATTTAAGTGTTTTTACTTGCCTTTTATTATTTACTTTATTTTTTTATGTGTAGTGTAAGATCTGGAAATTTAGTATCTTATGATTTTGAGTTAGAAAGAACTATTAGAAAATTTTGAAAAAAAAGAAAAAGAGAAAGATCATTTTAGCAAATTAGCTTGCAATTTAAACAATGCTGGAAATGTAAAATGAACATCATCAAAGACCTCTAAGAGATTATGCTAATCCTACAACAGTTGAAATTCATTTGAGTATACAACCCTACTATTGCTGCAAATTTATTTGAGTTTAAATATGTTATTATCCAAATTGTACAAAACAATATGTTTGGAGGAACACCAACTGAAGATCCTAATTTACACCTTTCTAGTTTCTAGAATTGTATTCTACATTTAAATATGATGGAGTATCAAATGATGTTGTAAGGCTTAGACTTTTTCCTTTTTCACTATGGGATAAAGCTAAGATGTGGTTAAACTCGTTAGCACCTGGATCTATCAAAACATAGGGAGATTTATCACAAAAATTCTTATCTAAATATTTCCCACGTCAAAAAACTACTAAGCTTAGAAATGATATCACATCTTTTTGTCAGTTTAATAGGGAATAAATATATGAAGCCTGAGAAAGATTTAAGGGTCTCCTTAGAAAGTGTCCACACCATGTATTGCTAGATTGGTTAATAATTCAAACTTTTATAATGGGTTGGTTGGATCTCTTAGATCAATAATTGATACTGTTGCTGGTGTATCATTAATGTCAAAACCATTCGATGAAGCATATTCATTAATTGAAGAGATGGCAACTAATGATTTTCAATGGCCCTCTAAAAGGGTAAATCTAAAAAGAGTAGCTAGTATTCATAATTTTGATGCAATATCTATGTTACCTGGCTAAATAGCTGCTATATAAAAGAAGATAGATCAATATGGAATGAATTATTCTGAGACAGCACCTGTGCTTGAGGAAAATTCATTGGGACAAATGATAGAATCTCAATCTTCTTATAAGACTTTAATAAATAATCATTCTAATAACCCTTATGCCAATTATTATAACCCTGGTTGGAAGAATCATCCAAATTTTAGTTGGAGTAATAATAAATCTAATGCTGTAAATCCGCAATGGGGAAATAATACTGCAAACTCATTGGGAAACTCCAAAAATTAAGAGTATCAAGCTTATAAAACTTATTACCCCCAAGGATTTAATAATTTGCAGAGTAAGAAGAAAAGGCTATCAATGGAAGAATTGATATTGCAAATCGGTAGTCAATTACAAAGTCAAGGAGCTGCAATCAGAAACATGGAAAATCAATTGGGATGTATTTCTACCACACTTACCAATAGACCTCAAAGAACATTGCCTAGTAATGTTGAAGTAAATCCTAAAAATCAGAAAAAAGAGAAAACTAAAGCCATTCAACTGAGAAGTGGAAAAGTATTAGAAAGAAGAGTTCAACAAGAAGTTGAAGTTGAAAAAGATGAGGTGGAAAATGAAAAACCTGGTGAAGATTTTCATTTTGAAGTAGAAAGTCTAATTAAACTAATGAAATCACTGTAGAAAGACCACCACCTCCATTTCCTCAAAGATTGAAGTAGAAACATAGAGATAATCAATTTTTCAAAATTTTTGAAATTTTAAGGAAATTAACGATAAATATTCCTTTTGTTGAAGTTTTGGAAGATATGCCAAGCTATGATGAAGGATATACTTAATAAAAATGAATTTTTTAGATAATGAGACTGTTGCACTCAACAAAGAGTGTAACGCTATAATTCAGAAAAAGCTTTACAATTCCTTGTGCTATTGGCGAACAATTTTAAGTAAAAGCTTTTTGTGATTTAGGAGTCAGTATTAATCTTATGTTGTTATCAATATTCAGAAGGTTGGGCTTAGGAGATATTTCACCTACAACTGTAATTCTTCAGTTAGCTGATCATTCTATTGCCTATCCTAAATTAGTTATAGAAGATGTTTTGGTAAAATTTGATAAGGTTATATTTCCTATGGACTTTATTGTATTAGATATAGAGAAAGATAAAGAAATTCCTATTATTTTAGGAAGACCATTCCTAACAACTTGAAGAGCTTTGATAGATGTGCAGAAAAAAGAGATAACTATGAGAGTTAGTGATTGAGAGGTTATATTTAATACTACAAAATCAATGAGATACCCTATAAAAGTGCAAGAGATTGAATGCTTCAGAATAGATATTAATGAATATTTAAGCCATGAATATTTTAAGAAAACTTTTGAAAGTGAATTGGACAAGGAATATATGAAATATCAAGATGAGGATAAAATTGAAGATGAATCTATAAAAGTGAGTAAAGAGGATTTGGAGTATGTTCAGGAAAAATATGAAATGTTAGATCCTATAGAAAGTAATAAGAATTTGATTTTATCTATTGGGAAACCTCCTAAACTAGAACTAAAAATGCTTCCTACACATTTGAAGTATATACTTTTAGGAGATTTATCTACATTACCTGTTATAGTATCCTCAGAATTAACTGATACGCAAGAAAAACAATTGTTGGAAACCTTAAGAAGATATATGAAAGCATTTGGATGGACATTAGCTGATATTAAAGGAATCATTCATTTAATTTGTATGCATAAAATCTTATTAGAAGATCAACATGAACCAAGAGTTGATCCGCAAAGGAGATTAAATCCTATGATGAAAGAAGTTGTGAAGAAAGAGATTTTAAAATGCTTAGATGTTGGAATAATATATCCTTTTTTAGACAGTGCTTGGGTAAGTCCAATTCACTGTGTTCCAAAGAAAAGAGGTGTGACTATAGTGACAAATTATCAAAAGGAATTAATATCAACAAAACAAGTCACTGGTTGGAGAATATGCATAGATTATAGAAAATTAAATTCTGCCATCAGGAAGGATCATGGTTTCCTTTACCCTTTTTGGACCAGATGTTGGATAGATTGGCTAGACATAAATATTTTATTATTTCTAGATGGATATACGGGTTATCACCAAATACCTATTGCTCCAGAGGATTAAGAGAAAACAACATTTAATAGTCCTTATAGAACATTTGCTTTTTGGTGAATGCTCTTTAGATTATGTAATACACCTGAAACATTTCAAAGATGTATGATGTCAATTTTTAGTGATTTAATTGAAAAAGGGATCGAAGTCTTTATTAATAATTTTTTAGTATTTGGAACTTCATTCGAAATATGTCTAAATCATTTTGAAAAAGTTTTGGAATGCTGTGAAAAGACTAATCTAGTATTGAGGTGGAGAAAATGTCAATTTGTGGTTGTCGGAGGAGTTGTGCTAAGGCATAAAATTTCAAAAAAAAAGGCATGAAAGTAGATCTCGTAAAAATACAGGTTATATCAAACTTACGTCCACCTACTGCAGTAAGAGGAGGTAGCAGCTTTTTAGAACATGCTAGATTTTACAGGAGATATATTAAAGACTTTTCAAAAATTACTAAACCTTTATTACAACTTCTGGAAAAAGACACAAAATTTAACTTTAATCAAGATTACCTTAAAGCCTTTAAAACTTTAAAGGAAAAATTAATCACTGCTCCTATGATTGTTTCACCTGATTGGGAGAAACCTTTTGAATTAATGTGTGGTGCTAGTAATTTTGTAATAGGAGTTGTCTTAGGGTAGAGATATGATAAGATTTTTAAAGTTATATACTGTGCTAGTAAGACTCTTAATGATGCTCAGATTAGTTACACCACCACTGAAAGAGAGTTATGAGCGATTGTGTATTTTTTTGATAAGTTTAAGTCATATCTAATTGGATCTAAATGTGTTATGCATAGTGATCATTCAACTATTAAATATTTGATGCAAAAGAAGAATGTTAAACCATGATTAATTAGATGGGTACTTCTTATGCAAGAGTTTTATTTTGTAATAGATGATATGAAAGGGACTGATAATCAAATTGCTGATGATCTATCTAGGCTAGAATAAGAAGAAATACTTGATTTGGAGAGAGAAATTAATGAAACTTTTCCTGATGAACAACTTTATGCTGTAAAAAGATGAAAAATACTGCGATATGCTGATATTGTAAATTATATTGTTAGTGATATTTTACCTTATGGGCTGACAAAATAACAGGAAAAGAAATTCATTTATGATGCAAAACCATATTATTGGGATGATCCTTATTTATATAAACAATATAAAGATTTAGTAACGAGATGATTTGTGCCTTATAAGGAAATTCATAAAATTATCAAAAAATGTCACGATTCTGAATTTCGAGGATAATTTGGGAATGATAAAACTGTTCATAAAATTTTACAATCTAGATTTTATTGACCTACTCTAATTAGAGATGTTAATATATATATATATCAAAACATGTGATCGGTGTCAGAGAGTTGGTAATATTTCAAAAAAAGATGAAATGCCTTTAAATTTTAATTTGGAAATTGAAATTTTTTTATGCATGGGGATTAAATTTTAAAAGACCATTTATACCTTCATTCAAAAATATATACATATTGATTGAAGTGGATTATATTTCAAAATGGATTAAAGCTGTTTCTTTACCACAATGTAATGCTCGAAGTGTTTTAAATTTTTTAATTAAAAATATTTTTACAAGATATAGAATGCCGAGAGTAATCATTGCTGATGGAGGATGTCATTTTAGGAATACAACGATTGCAAGATTGGAGGAAAAATATAATATAATGCATAAAATTGCAACTGCTTATCATCCCCAAACTAGTGGTTTAGGAGAAGTATCTAATCGTGAAATTAAGAGATTTTCGGAAAAGAGTGTTAATCCTAATAAAATGGATTGGTCTACTAGATTAGATACTGCATTATGGACATACAGGATAGCCTATAAGACAGCTATAGGAATGTCCCCACATAGATTAATTTTTGGAAAGACTTGTCACTTACCAGTTGAATTGAAGCATAAAGCTTATTAAGTGATAAAAGAATACAATTTTAATTTGAAAGATGCTAGTGAGAAAAGATTATTACAGATGAATGAGCTTAAGGAAATTAGGAATGAATTTTACGATAATGTGAGGATTTATAAGGAAGAGATGAAAGAATGACATAATTAGAAGATAAAAAACATAGAATTTGAGCCTGGACAAAAAGCATTATTATATAATACAAGATTGAAATTATTTCCTAGAAAATTGAAGTCTACGTGGAAAGGGTCATTCAAAGTTATAAAAGTCTATCCCTATGAGGCATTTAATATTGAAGACTCCAAGACTGGAAGAATATTTAAAGTGAAAGGGCACAGATTGAAATCAACTTTTGATGGTCAATGACTAGCTTTTAAAGAGACTATAATGTTGGGTCAACCAAAATAAAATTAGGAACGTCGGACTAACGACATTAAACCAAGCGCTTTGTGGGAGATAACCCATATTTATCATTGTTTAGTTTGCTTTAGAATTTTTTTTATTTGAAATCTTTTACGTATATTTATGTTTAGGTCTTTATGTAGTCCGCGTATTTGATAAAATATTTAGAAACATCTTTACTTGCCTAATTTTATGGAAAATTTGAGAATTTATTAGATTGAAATGGAAATGGTGAAAAGTTTAGAACTGGCGCATGATGCGTTGAATTCCAGAAAGCTGGCGCATGATGCACTAGATTTGGCGCATGATGCTGGTCGGCATAATTTTGGTTGAGCAGTTGCCCGTTGGAAGCTGTAGGTCAGCAGAATCAAAATTCCGTCGT
Organism: Phalaenopsis hybrid cultivar; assembly: GCA_002079205.1. Lineage (NCBI taxonomy): Eukaryota > Viridiplantae > Streptophyta > Magnoliopsida > Asparagales > Orchidaceae > Phalaenopsis > Phalaenopsis hybrid cultivar. The sequence goes on from JXCR01134340.1 coordinate 30,821, forward strand.
CCGCTTCGAGAAGGCATCTTATTTACATATATATATATANAAAGATAAAAACAAGACTTGAGGGTGAGACTCGATCAAATAAAATAAGAAATGTATAACATCTGTATGGTCTACAATAAACCATTTTACTTGCCAACAAGTTCTCCTATTTAATACAAAGAATTAAATAGGCTTTATATTCAGTTGGGTTTGGAAAAGCTTCCTACAAGGGCAAGTTCCTATAGTTAATTAAATCTTAGATAACTAAAGTCATCTAAGAAAACTCTCGATAAAAATCAGGAGATATTATCTTTAAGGAGGTCAAAAGGATAGGACTTTTCAACGAGAATGGTCAATGAAGTGTGAAAGGGGAATGACTCAAATTTAGAATATTTTATTTTTGGTATCCAAAGGAGCAAGAACTAGGGGATGTCATAGATCTGGATGACTTGCCAAGCTACCCTATAGTTCGGCTTATTTTATTTGTTTTAGGACTTACATTTATGTGAAAGGATCACACAAATGGCCTGGAAGATTAGAGGATTTAGGTCGTGATGAATGACAACCTCAAATCCTAAGATCTTAGCCCATACTAATGACGATCGCACAATCGGATGGCTCTCAATTATCGTCCCCAAATAACCTAACTCGAGAACCATTCACACTAAAATCTTAAGATCTTAGCCCATACTCAAGCAAATCACGTGGGGTTCTTAAACCTTCATCTACTCAAGATGAACCTATCCATACGTTATATACTTTATGAAATACAGTAAATAAGCATAATGAATCAAAAAAGGCTCGGATTAGTGGTTGAGGTTCAATACCATTATTGAAGATGGGAGGCCTCAATCAGATGGTTGTGGTAGCTTCAATTGAGTTCAAGGAAGTCTTATGCCCTAGTGAATTGTCTATATATGATTTTGATCAAACTCAATTTTAGGTGTTGGTCTAGATCTATCCTAGAGGCTGTTTTAGAAGGGACTTTAATGGGGAATCAAATTCTTTCATTATGGGGATGGTGTGTGCACAATTAATTGAAGTTTTTTTCACTATGGAGGAGTGGAGAGATATGTCCTGGTTTTAGAGCAAATTTCAGCGAAGAAATTGGATCTAAGGGGTGACTATGAGTGGCTGAGAGCAAGGGGGTTGCACTTGGGATGGTTTGGTGAGGCTGTGGTGAGATTTTGGTGGAATTTCCCCAAGGTTTCAAGCACACACTTTCTTGGCAGTGGAGAGCTCCATTTATAGTCATGGCTGCCTGGTGGAGCTCAGAGCTAGGAATTAAGTGTTAAAGCATGATGAGGTGGAGGGAAGAAAGGCTCTAATGGCCAATGAGAGTGAGCCAAGTTATGGAGGTTTCATTTTGGGTTTTGGCCATTTGGGGCTCCCTTGGACTGGCTGTTTCCAGTGGTTGAGGTGGTGGCTAACCATATCTGGTCACCTCTGAGCTCAGGGAGGTCTAGTGGTGGCTGATTATGATTTACTCCCAAAGACAAGTGATGATGGCAAAGTATTTTCAAATAAGGTCAAATATGTTTAAGATCCCTTCAATCAAAGGAACATTGGTTCATAGCTCACCTAAATGGTTTAGGTGGGTTTAGGCTGGTCAATAGAGTCCAAATGGTGGTTGTGGTGACATTAATTTGGTGACTTTGGCATGACTAAGTCAAATTTGGTGAAGAGGTTCAATTTGGGTCAAAATGGCTAAAAGTTGGGTTTTGGTTATGCTAGCCATCACATTGAGCTCAATTAATTGATCAATTTTTTGTACATGATTGTCATGAGGAGTTTAGAAAAAATTTGGAGTGATTTTGATTTGGTTTGGAGGTTCAATTGGAGGGATTTTGGGCATTTGGTCAATTCGAGGATGGTGGGTTAAACTTGGGTCTAGGCTGGGCTAAGTTTGGGTTAGGTTCAAATTGATGGTTGAAAGTAGTCTATAGGAATGTCATGAAGATTTTTTAACATTAATTGGGTGTCAATTTTAAGGTTAGGGCATTCAATTGGATGACATTTGGGGACATAGCCAATTTGAGAATTTTGAATGTGGGTTTACATTGAGTGAAATTGAGGCTTGACCAAGGACAATTGAACATCCAATTTGATGTGTAGGATTGTTAGTGAGAGTTTGGGATTAAAATTGGGGCAAATTGAGTAGGGTATGGGGTTCAATTTGGTGGGGTTAAGTCATAGAAAAATTGGGCTTGAATTTGGTTTTAATTGATCATATAAAAGATGAATTTGAGTTTAAAATTGAAATTGAGTGGAATTGGGGCCAAATTGATGGACATTTGGGATGAATTTGGGGAAATTAAGCCTTTAAAGACAATTTGGGGGTTTTGGTCAAGATGGTCAAATTGGCCAAATTGAGTTAAATTGAAGGGTTCAAATTGGTTTTGGAGACATTTGAAGTGATTTTGGATGTTTTGGGAAAGTTTGGGCAACCAAGGTTATTTTTGTAATTTTAGTAAATTAGAGGGTATTTTGGTAATTTTGGCAATTTTAGGTGATTTTGGGCAATTTGGATATTTTGAAATAGTTTGAAATGAATTTTGAACAAATTTGAGTATTTTGGGTGAATTTGAGAATTTATGTCAAATTTGGGGTTTCAATGGCATTTAGGTAAATTGGGTGAATTTAGGGGCAAAAGACCAAGTTGGATATTTTGGTAGAATTAAGGTACCAACAACTTATGTATGAGCTATGGACCAATTAAATCCTCATTTAGGTCCTTTATTTATTGGTCTTAGCTAAACCCTAGCCTAGGGCTAGTGGGTCTAGGGGACCATCTACATGAGTCTCCCAAAAGATTAAGGGACCAAAGTCAACAATTTTGGGTTTAGGGTTGCAAGTGAATCTAGGTGATAATGAGTGTAAGTAAGTGAACTAGCTCTAGAAAAATACCCAGGGTTGGCCATAATTTCAAGCAGTCCTATGGGGACTCTCCTTGAGTTCCCCCATACTGACCCCGCCTACTAAGTGCTAGAGGTTAAGACCAATATTTGCAACTTCAAGTTGGGCAAGGAAGAGTTTAGAGTTTCTAATGGTGAGGGTTCCTTTTCTAGTTTTCTAGGAACAGTCAATAGGAAAGTCGTATGGCTAGACCTTAGGCTACTAAAGAGGGAAAACTAAACCAAAACCAAAAGTGAAGTCAACAAATGGACCCCCAATAGGTGTGGTGTGCTGGGTAGGCACACTGCGCATATTGGCATTGGCCGACGAGATCAACAAAACCAAGACAGACTCCTCAGTCCACAGACCTAGAAAGGAGTGTAAATTTGAGTGCTAATTGTTAATGCTAGGGATGTAACAGGTGAAAATATGTTCGAAATTAATGAGTAGGAACTCTCACCTTTGATTGCAGAGTAGGTTTCAAAATTTCAAGTTTCAGATGTTTTTGGAGGGTGGGAATCAATATTTAGGTGCCAACTCAGAGGTGGGAATCAAAATTTAGGCTTCAATTCTAAAAAGGAAATCCAAAATTTAGGTACCAATCGTGAAGGGAGGGAATCAAAATTTCAGTACTTATTTTGAAAGATAGGAATCAGAATTTAGGTACTGATCCTGAAATGAGAGTTAAAATTTAGGTATCAATCTCAGAAGAAAAGAATCAAAATTTTGATATTGACTTAAACTATAGTAGTCAAAATTTAGGTACTGATCCTAAAATGAGAATTAAAATTTAGGTATTATTCTCAAAAAGAGAAGAAAAATTTAGGTACTAACCTGAAAAGATAGGAATCAAAATTTAGGTACTAATCCTAAAATGAGAATTAAAATTTAGGTGTCAATCCCAGAAGGAGAGAATCAGAATTTAGGTATGGACCTCAAAATATAGGAATCAGAATTTATGTACTTATCCCAAATTGAGAATTGAAATTTAAGTGTCAATCTCAGAAGGAGAGAATCATAATTTAGGACCGATCTCGAAAGATAGACATTAGAATTTAGGTACTGGTCCCAAAATGAGAATTAAAATTTAGGTATCAATCTCAAAAAGAGAATCAAAATTTAGGTACCGACCTCAAAAGATAAGAATCAGAATTTAGGTATTGATCCCAAAATGAGAATTGAAATTTAGGTATCAATCTCAGAAAGAGAATCAGAATTTAAGGTACTGACCTCGAAAGATAGGAATTAGAATTTAGGTACTCATCCTGAAATGAGAATTGAAATTTAGGTATCAATCTCAAAAAGATAATCAAAATTTAGGCACTAACCCCGAAAATTAAGAATAAGATGTCGTGTTCCATTTAAGGGGGTCTTATACCAATCCCAAGATATATAGAGAATTGAATGTCAGGTTCCATTTAAGGGGGGCTTAGACCAATCTCGATGATTGAGAATAGGATGTCGTGTTCCATTTAAGGGGGCCTTACACCGGTCTCAAGGATTGAGAATAGGAGGTTGTGTTCCATTCATGGGGGTCTTATACCAATCTCGAGGATTGAGAATCGGATGTCGTGTTCCATTCAAGGGGGCCTTATACCAATCTCAAAGATATGTGTCACATTAAGGAGGAAAGCTCTAGGACTCTTATCCAAACCAAATGGTGACAAGGGCAATATTTGCTACTTTGGGGAGGAAAGCACTGGGACTCACATCCAACCCATGGGGTAGCGGGAAAAGAAATAGCATCTCAGTAGTGTCCCCGAGAACAATATGAAAATAGTGTAAAAAATTTGTGGTGTTTAACTCATAGATACGTGTCATGTGAGGATAGGTATTGGGGTGAAAATTTTGTAAAATTTTGTGAGAATTTGTGCATAATGTGAAATTCTACAGGGATGTGAAGAGAACTAGTGAAGACAAGGACAGTCATGCTGCACGAGCAAAGAGTAAGTGACCTCGAAATCTAGAGAATCAACTCAACAAATTTGTTTTTTCTTGTTTTTTTATCACATTTAATTATTAAAAATATATTTTCAATATTTAATTTTCATTGGTTGATTTTTTAAAAGAGTATTTTGTTTGAATTTTATTATTATTAAGTTTTTATTGTTTTGTTCTTTGTTCCTTGTGGAACGGAACCGACGTATCGTTATGTTGCTCTTTTTCCATTGCACAAAAGGGAAATAGAACAAAAAGACTAAATTGTGAAAGAGATTTCATTAAACTGCTTTAAACAGGTGTTACAGATTGAGCATTGGTCGAAGCATCATAAGGTACAATATGTTGAACGCAACAAAAGTACATCTGAAAATATCTCATGCTGGGTACATATCACAAGCTGAGCATATCTGATACATATATCATCATATATATTGTGTCAAAATGCAGTACAAAAAAGTATCCTCTAATTGTCCATCCTCGATGGAGTGAGCTCCCGATCGAGCTGACCTACTAAGCCACGCTCTAGGACAAGATTTCCCATGGCATGTACTTAGAGGTTCAACCCTCTCATAGCTCGTAAGGTTGTAGCTCTTCTAACTCCAGATCTAGTTGAAATTCATACAAGATTTTGTTGCTATCAATTCTTCTGAAAGTCACAGACACCCTGCGGTGTCGTACCCCTGGAAAGCAGTGTTTGTCGATGTCTGCTCCATTTCCCTTTGGAATTAGTGTTGAACCCATTGGTAGAGAAATAATCACTGGTTCTCTGAACTCGCCAGGACCAATGACATCTTTTTCTTTCCCAAACAGGATGTTGCTCTTACTCATGAAAAAGACTGTGCAAAAAGGTCTCACAAAATCATGATGGTCTATATGTGGGGGAATGCAATTGCCTTCATCGTAGATATTGATGATGCAGCTGTTAGGAATGTAACCGATTGGAAGTATGCTCCATCAAACCATCCTCTTGATCATCCACTTTATCATAGGGGATGACAGATCTACCTCATCATGTCTTTAAATCTCCAGGGGATTTCCTTGTCTGTCCTTGATAAATTCATAGCAACAACTACATTGGATGGTGATTCTGCCTTTTCCACACATCCATTTTCGTGGTTCAGAATATGTCCTTTCTATTAGAAGACCTTCTCGACCCTTTTCCCTTGGGTCAAATTTTCAGTTGAGAATGCTTCTTTTGTCAATTTCAGTGAAGGCTCAGGTGTACGGCTCCAAGACGTATAGTATATTAACGAATCTTTCTTGAACTTCTTCATTTCAAATTCCCTTTTCTTTACTTTACTCATTTTGTAGTATTATGCCATGGTGATGATTGACAATGTTGGGGATGCTCCCTCATTTTAATATCAACAGGAATCCATGTTGGTGTTGTCTCTCTATCCATAAGAATATATAATTCCCCCATTGGGTGATTGGTAATTTGAAATCCATCATCGGTGGACTATACTCCTCCAGAGTATTATAACTCTTTAGGAGGAGGACTTTATAGTGTGAGCACTCCATAAATACCCTTGTAGCCGGTATCCATGTGGGAATCTTGGTGTTTCATGTCGGGCAAACTGCACAAAGATCATAAGCAACTTTTGTTATCTTCGGCTTTGCAGCAAACTTGGACTCATCCTTTGTGGAAGGCAAGCTGGAGGAAGTCTCTCTCATGCATGGATCGTAGATTTTCCCTTCTGGAATCGGGGTAAGCAAGTTTATTCCCTCCTACTAACGTCTTCTTTCATCATGCAAGAAATCTCTATGTTTTCGGCGATTGGCATTTCTGTGTTAAGTCCTTTGTAACAGTGCATCTGGCAGTCTCTCATCGTCAACTGTGACTAGACCTTCGGTCAGAGCAATTATCATAGATGGCAAGTGACTAGTCCCTTCCATCGGATTTTGCTGCACTATCATTTTCTTCCCCTTTAGTGAGGAATCCTCCTTGGTGCTAATTTTTATCAGTCACGGTAGCCCTTCTTTTTCTCGACGGCTGACTACATCTATGTGGGGACCCTCATAGTTTACATTGACTTGACCAAAGTCCATGTTGAAGTCTATGATGCCACCCTTTGGTGCCCTTTCCTCGTTAAGTGCATAGTTGCATCCATCCTTGAAAGCAAAAATTAGCTTCTGTCATGACATTTTCCCTACAGACGATAGGAAAAACATTAGCGCTTAAAATTTATAAGGAACAAAAATAAAACAAAGTGTTTATTACAAAATTTTAGTTTATGTTGGTGAGAAGATCATTTATTTATGTATATACTTTATTTAATTTAGTAATATATCCAAGTTAAAAGTAGAAAAGAGAAAATTGAGGTATGTAACTTTAAAAGTTTTCATTTTATTAAGTTTAATTTTATTACAAAATTTTTGGACCCGGTCACAAATGTTTGGCCAAATAAATAACCCCAGCTCAATCAAAAATTCAAAATTTCAATTCAAGCAATGTCAAGTTGCATAGTATGTCTTTAAGTATTGTCCGTTGATTGCCAACCTGGGTCTCTTGCCTCAAAAATCCACTAGCTAGTAGGCTCCTTTTACGTAGACCTTTTCTACGATAAATGGTCCCTTCCAAGTTGGCTCAAATTTTCCACCTATCTTGTGGCGTGCAATAAAAGGGCTTTCGAGAACAAGTACGAGATCACCAATTTTGAATATCCTTGGGTGGACCAATTTTTCATGAGATTGTACCAGCCTCGCCTCGTAAAGCACCAGATGTTGTTGTGCTTCTAGTCTTTTTCTTTTGAGACTATACAATTCTTCAAGTCTGAGTTTTCACTTTCTTCTATTATAAGGTTATTGGCGACAGTGACTCCAAGAGATGGCTTCTGAACTTCTAGTTGTACTATGACGTCGAACCACTATATGAATGTGTAGGGTGTAGATTGAGTGGGAGTCCTGAACGTTGTGTGGTAGGCCCATAAAGCTTCTAATAGTTTGTTATGTCAAACTCTTCTGTTTTCATATAGTATTTTCTTCCAAATTTATACCAGTGTCTTGTTGAAGTCCTTGGCTAGGTCATGTGCCCTGGGAAAGTAGATCATAGAGTATCTTCAATCTATCCCGTGCTGCTTGACAAAATTGTTGATTTTTGTTCTCTTGAAGGCTGTCCCATTGTCGAAAATTATTCTCCACGAAACTCCAAAAAGTTAGACGACTTGGCTTTTGAAGAACTTAAGGACGTGTTGTGCCATAACCTCTAGCGAGAGCACTGCCTCTGCTCATTTGGAAAATTAATCTGTAGCAGCGAGTATAATTTTTTTTCCTTTTAGAGGATGGAGGATCTATCGGACCTATTATGTCTGTGCTCCAACACTCAAATTGCCACGAAGCAACAGTTGGGTATAGCACATTCAAAGGTTGGTGCAAGACCACCCTATGCACTTGGCACTGGCGACATCTTCTGGTTCTAACCTTGCAGTCAGACTTCATTGTCGGCCAATCTTTATTTTCATCTTTGACCCTAATTGGTGAGCTCAAAACAATTCGGCTTGTTCTTTTTTGACAATACTCTGTGCTTCGGCTTTGCTTAGGCAACGCAACCACATCTGGTCGAACAATCTTTTGTAGAGAACATTATCCACAAAAGCGTATTATATAGCCCTTTATGTGATGTGATGCGCTGCTGACTTTTCTTTTGGCAGCTTTCCAGTCTGTAAATATTATATTAATAGCTTACGCCAATCTTTATTGATATCAACAACCACAATCATCGTTCCTTCATCTTTTTCGAGCTTGTCTAGATGTTTGAATTTGATTCAAAACAAAACCTGTCTCCCTTGTATTGTAATGTCAATGGAGTCCTCCGGGGGACACGTCAATTATTTTGTAAGTTTTGCTAAAGCATCAGCATGGGCATTATCTCCCAGAGGAATCTGGTAAAAGGTTACACTGGGAATCTTTTCAAGCAGCTTCATGGTGTACAGGTGGTATTCTGCTAACCTTGGTTTCAAAATCTTGTATTGTATGGTGATTTAATGGATGATGAGTTGAGAATTACCATAGATGGAAATATCTGTTATATCCATTGAGATTGTGAATTCCAACTCAATAATTAAGGCTTCATAATCTGCTTCGTCGTTGGTACATTGTTCTATCAGGTGATATGAAAACCTCAACATACCCTTATTTGGCGTGACAAAGATTAAACCAATCTGTGCTTTGTTGGTATAACTATGCCTAATCCTTTGTCTTTCTTAGCTAATGAAGCTCCATAAAAGTACATCTCCAAGCATTGCACACTGAAGAATTCCATTTGTAATATTTGCTCATCTAGCAATTCATCATTAAGAGGGGACCCAACTGGAAGTGGGTGTGCAGCAAGAAAATTTGCTAAAATTTGTCCCTTGATATCACAGAGGGTAACAAAAGTTATATCAAATTATAACAAAATCATCGATCATCTTGCTAGACATCCAGAGAGTGTTGGTCGGGTCATAAAATATTGCGAAGGATTAACTTTTAAAGTAAGGGTAATTTCATGAGAAAGCATGTAATGCCTGAGCTTTTGGGCGGCAATGATTAAAGCTAGACAATTCTTATCAATAGGTGGATACCTTATCTCTATCAGTATTAGATGACAACTCAGGTAGTAGAGTGTGTTTTCTTTACCCTCGTCATTGACTTGGGCTAAGAGGGCTCCAAGAGAGTCATCTAAAATCGCGATATAAAGTATTAAAGGTTTTCCCGGGATAGGGGCTTGCAAAACAGGAGGTTTCATTAAAGATTGCTTAACGTCCTAAAAAGCCAGCTGGCATTTCTCTTCCCAAACGAATTTGGAGTCCTTTTTAACTAATGCCGAGAAGGGCTGACACCTACCTGAAAGATTAAAAATAAAGCATCTCAAATATGTCAACTTTCCTTGGAAAGAATGTAGTTTTTTTAAGGTTTTAAAAGGAGACATTTTCAAGATAGTTTTAATTTTATCCTGGTCGATCTTGATTTCTCAATGATGGACAACGAATCCTAGAAATTTCCTAGAGGTAATGTCGAAGGCGCACTTTAAGTGGTTCATCTTAAATTCATATTGTCGTAATTGTTTGAACACAATCCTTAAATCGTACAAATGGTCTATTTTCATGTTTACTTTTGATGACCAAATCATCCACACAACATTCCACTTTCTTGTGAATGAGATCATCAAAAATCTTTATCATAGCTCGTTGGTATGTTGCTATAGCGTTCTTCAACTCAAACGACATCACTTTGTAGCAGAAAATTTTGATCGACGTTCTAAATGCTATAAGTGATGCATCTTTAGGAGCATCTTGATTTGGTTGTACCCTGACAATCCATCCATGAAGGAGAAAATTTTATGCATCGATGCGATATCCACCATCATTTCTGGTTTTTATAATGGAAATTAGTCCTTTGGACATTCTTTGTTCAAATCTCTGAAGTCGACAAATACACGGATCTGTCCATTTTTCTTCTTAATATGCACAATGTTAGCTAACCATGTGGGGGTATTGCTCCTCTCTTACAAAGTTAGCGTCTATTTTCTTCTTCACCTCAGCAATGACTTGTTGCTCTATTTTGAGGCACATTCTTCTTGGAGTTTGTTTTACTGGGGTCATATTTTTGTCCACCCCAAGCTTATGAACTGCAACTTCTGCTGACAGTCCAGACATTTCATCATAACTTTATGCAAAGTAGTCTTTGAATTCTACTAACAGTCTGATCAACTCTAAAGATTCTTCATCATTGAGTAGAGAACTTATAAATGTAGGTCGGGGCTGCTCTTCCGTCCCAAGGTTAATTTCCTTCAATTCATCAACAATTGACTTGATCTCTTCCTCAAATTCTGACGGCGCGTCTTCTATCAGCCGATCGATAGAGTCATCCTCTACATCAAGGCAAATCTCTTCCGATTCACTAGTAACAATCATGCAAAATTCTGAATCATCGACTAGTCTGACTGTACCAAATCTGAGATCCTCTTTCGAGTTGGGAGTTCAACTTTTAACATCCCACAATTTTTTAAAAAGTTGTAATTTATCTTTTACCATTTAATTTGCAAAATGTCCCAGTTGAGTTAACTTTTGTACATAAGGCAAAAAGTAACCAAAAGAAAATTCAATTAATTCATTAGCATCCTCATCCGAATTTACATGATTTTTAAGATTAGTAGAAGTAGAAGCATGATAAAATTTGATTGGCTTTGAACCAATGCTACGAACCTCCTTGACCTCTAAACTCTCGACCTTTTGAGGAAGAATCGGAGTAAGGGTCAAGGTGTTCACATAGTGGTTTATCCAACCATACATCGCCTCATATCTACTTTTCTTTGTATCTTCTAAGGATATCTTGTACTGAGGTTTCTTCTATTTTTTCATCATTATTACATCTTCAAAACTTTCTTCATCAACAATGTTGATGGCCGGCCTAGCCCGTTCAATAATTAAATTGGTTCTTGCTCGTCCACATCCCCGGCCTCGACCTTGGGTGTGTGAACTAAAAGAACCCCCACCAACTTATTGCAAAAGAGCGGTGGGAGATTATTGAAACAGAGTTGAATGGCTTCCACTTTGTGATATTTCTACATCCTCACTTTTATTTGTCACAATTTCATGAGAGAAGACAATTTTCTTCGGAGGTGCTTAGTAGGTGGCATCTTCATGAATGTCAACTTCATGAAATGAAAATGGATGTAAATCACCCTTGATGCAATGTTCTTGTCCTTCCTTGTAATACTTTATGCATTGGTGTACAGACGATGGAACCCTTGATGTAATGTTCTAGTAGAGCATTAAAAGAGGTTCAACATCGATGATATGGAATTTAACGGTTGTTACTAGTTCTCCAACTTTCATAAGAAGTGTAATTGATCCAAGGTCTCTCTCTGCCTTTTGTTTGAATCCTCTTAGCATCCTTTTATTGGCCGTAAGAATCTGAGCTTCAATGTCCAAATAGGCTAATGTCCATAGGCTCATCAAGTTGAAGGATACTCCAGGATCTACCAAAACTCTGGACAACACTTAACGGAGATATGGAGCGGTCGTTTATGGTAACAAGCAACAAGTTTTAATCTGTGAAAGTTATCCCAGACTGTTCTTTCAATGGGCAAACTTCATCCGAGCATGTGCTGGCCAACTGGGCTATGCAAATCTCTGGGTCAAGCAAAGATGTAACAAAAGACTCTCTCATCTCCTTTGACAGGATTAGAGCATGTATATGCTCAATTTGGCAGGCAACTTCCTAAGGTTGTAATCCACTTTGTAAGATCCCCCAATTTCCTCTTGGTTATGTGGTTCTTCCACTAGCGGAGGTGGAGGTATCTCTTCTCAAGTTACTATTTACTTTCCTTTATCTATTGGAGCTGACATCGGGGGTAATACTTTCCCATTCTTTAAGTTCACTTCTGTAATTTCTTCTTCTTGAGATACTGTTGTCGAATCTTTTGTGGTTTCTTATTTGTCAGAAAGATCCAAATTGATGGAAAGTGGTGGTGCTCGAGGATTGGTTCCTCACTCCTGGTGCTATCGTAAATGACATTGTCGATGTCTTCTTCAGTCATGTTAATGAGTTCCATAGACTCACGCACGATTTGACGATCAATTTGGGAATCGAGATCAAAGCTAGATTGGTCATAATCGATTACTTTATCACTAGAAATAGTTAAACGTAGCCCAAATCATAATCATTATATTCATAAGACCCTAGAGGGGCAAAAAGATAATCATACAAGGTCAGGGTTTAGAGGATTTTCTTCCCTGAATCTGAGACAACTAATCCAGAAAAGATAGCCCTTATCGTACCCCCCCCCCCCGTGCTATCAGTCTTCGTGGTGGTATTCTTCTTATTCTTCTTTCATGGTGACAGATTTTTTAGCAAAATATTCATTTCGGGCTTGGCAGGCTGAAGACTCTGAACGAAGGCTTGTGCTGATGCATTTTAGATTTGGTCCAAGATCCTCTAGAGCTTGTTCTAAGTCGTATTTTATCCATCTTTTCCAGTATATAGGTCAATCAGAGGATTGACTCAGCCGGAATCATATTTATGGAACCTTTTTCAGGTTCTTTTAAATATTCTTTTGGGATCATTATATTCTCTTCTTTAAGATTTTTCTCGAGCCAATCCTTAAAAATGAAATAATCTTCTATAATGTGTCCAAGCAATATGTGATATAGGTAATAATTTTGTTGATTTTTTTTATCAACCTCTTAGGGTTTCTATGGATCTGGTAATCTGAACTCTGGCTTCTTCATCAAATTTCAGAACATTTTGGGTACGGCTTCATTTTTAAAGGAGCACACCATTTTTCCTTTGTTATAAAATGTACATTTTCTTATTCTCTATTCGTTATGATCATTCCTGATGTGGTTGCGGGCTATACTAGCCATACTATTGTGTCTGTTGTTGAGTATGTTATGTTGATGACTGATAAGAATTCTCTGCATGTATCTTCATTGGTTGTTTTCCTTTATCAACTTTTGTCACTATTCCGGACATCTTTTCAAATGTTTTAGTCGTCATGGACTTCTCGGCCTTCTCATGAGAGTCCATATGTATGACTTCTTCTTGAAGATTGCTAGATTTGCTGAGTAGCTTCTCGAAGGATTTAACGGTGAGTCCCTTGAGCATGAAAGCTACTAGCCCATGAATGCTTTTCAGTAAGATCTCAATTGCATGATGTTCTTGTAGCTGAGGTTCACATTTCTTTCTAAGGTTTATCACCTCAAAATATAGTCCACTAAAGTCTCGTTGGGCTTCTACTTCCCTACTACGAGATCTCCAATAAACACATGATGTTGCACTCCAGAAAAATCTCTTTACGAACAATTGTTCTAGCTTGAAGAATGTCTTGACTAATTTGTTGGGTAATTTGATGTACCAATCAAAAGCAATCCCTGACTGGCTGCTGACAAAATGTCAAAAGAGTAAACATTTGTTTCCCCTTGTATTGTCATAATTGGCTAAAAAATGTGTTATATGTTGTCTGGGATTTCCAGTCCCATCAATTATCTTAAAGTTTGGTGACACAAAACCCTTAGGGTAGGGTACAACTTCAAATTTTTCTAGGTAAGTTCTACCATTCAAAATCAATGCACCGCCATTAGATTGGGCTAAGGCCTCCCAAACTTGCTTGACCATTTGCTTAAATTCCTTTTCCGGTATGGCACTTATTGGAGAATTCTTCTTTTGTTTATCATCTCTATTTGTTGAGGCAACTTCCCTCCTTTCATCTGTGATATGTATAATCCCTGGCTTGCTAACTTCTGGAGAGGCTAATTGTGGTGGTTGATACTATTCTTCAGCTGTGTCCATGGTGGTCATGGCAGTGGCCATCTCTTCCATTATTTTCTCCATTTCCAGATTTGCTCATCCCTTAGGAAAATAGCCTTATGTAGCTCATCTACGGCGTTCTCTTCGATGAGAAATTGAGCATCGCGTAGATGTAGTGGCTCTGGTCTCGATGACATGGATATCTATGAAATCCTCCTTGAGGTATTCATTGAAGTCAAAATCTTCATCATAATCATTGATGGAAACTCCATGTTCTCAGGCCAACTAAAAAATCTTGACCTTGATCTTTTTGACCTTTCCTTCAACTATTGATTATTGTATCATCTTAAGATCCGTAATACTTTGGTGGACATCCTCTACTTGCTCATCCATATCGCTAGCAATTGTTGCGATAATGTCAGATACCTCAGACCCCCGCTTCACCCCATGATCCTTCCCTGTAGCTTTACTGGACCGTATCGGTACGGCGACCTTGGGTAGCCATACCTTTTTCCTTGATAGTGATGTCTTGAGATTGAGTGCTTTGGCAAGAACATCGGCATGTCAAAGAGAAGTATGCTCCCTATGGTGCAGACCATATACAGTACTAGGTAACCTCTTTGTCTTTCCTTTTGGACTCTTAAGGACATCCTCACAACTAGTAATCAGTAGAATTCTTGGACACGGGTGATTTAACTGGTTGACGTCCTGCGAGTTTAGTGATAGTAGAATCAGTAGCAACAATGGTGGTATCAACTTTACTTCCCAAGCGAAACCAGATGGGAATATGAGCTTGCAAAGCTTCAGTTGATTTCTAAGATCATCTGGTAGCTCTGACGTCCCTTATAATTTCTTTCTTCAGGCGAGAGGTTACTACCCATCCCACTCATTTAAGTATCTCGTCAACTAAATAACCTTCTTTAGCATCTAGTCTTTGGAAAATTGAACTGACTCGAGTGATAGGAGTAGGCTTCTTCTTCTCCTCACTATGCCCATGAGGTGATGGTAAAGCAGCAGCAATCTTCTGGATACTTTCGTACCTATTAGTATCCATTAAGGGATGGAACCTACTCCCTTGTAGAAGTGGGTAAATCTCCAGCAATCCTGACTCCTCCTGGTGAGGCACTTCATCAACATGTACTTCCTTGGAAATCCAGGTGTCAGTAGCCCTCCAAACCTTTTAGATGTGGTTTCTCCTTTGGGTTCAGGTTAATGGTACGATCCTCGAACTTGATCTAATTTCAAATATTGACGGCAAGTCAGTCGGGTCTTCAACGCTCATAACTTTTTTTTCCTTTAGCAGAAACGAGAACAAAAGGCTTGGTAGGTGCCATAGTGGTTGTAGTCTTAACCTTCTTGTAAGAAGGGAAATCCTAAGGGCAGTTTAGCTTAAACTCAACAGACAATTCCTGAACCTCTAGAGTGGCAACTTTCATAATGATGAATAGGGCTTTTCCGAGAATGACCTCAAGATTTTCAAAACTAACTCTGAACTTGATGGTAGGGGCGACATTGCAGGCATCGTGGCTCACCGGCAGGTTGCACGAGAAAGTGAGCATTGGGAACGCCATTGCAACAGTTTAAAAAAAGAGAAAGCTATGAAGTCAGCTATTTGGCCAATACCTCGTAATCTTAGTGCGAGCACTAAAAATTAACAAAGGTCGATCCGTAGACTAGGTAAGTCTTTATTTAATTTGTGGAGATTTTAAGATTTTAGTAAAAAATAGTTTGAATGTAGAAATATTTAATTAATATAAGGAAAATTAAAGAGCAAGCGCACCACGACAGAATCCGATTTAATTTGAAAAATAGCAAACCAAACTCGAAAGGGAAATTGAAGCTCAAGACCTAGTGAGGGACTAACTTTATAATGCACAAGGCCCAGGTGGAACTAGTCCACCAACACACCTATTGGGGGTCCGACCCCACATAAAGATTAAAAAGTCCTTAAGGGCCTCCTGAACCTTCCTGTTCAAAGGTAAGTAAACAGAGGTTCTGAAGTCCGAAAGAGTTGACTGTACTGACCTAAGAAAGAAATGGGTAAAGCATGCCAACGGACGAAGGGTAATCTGGTCCAAGAGGGACGTGGAGACATCACTGATGTATGAAGATAAGATTCCATGATTTAAATGGAGAAAAAAGCTAATCCCCAGCGGATTTGCCAATAGTTGGTTGACACAATTTTAGTTGAGGAGATGCCCGTTGGAAGTTGTCAACCGCTGGAATCAAAATCTCGTCGTCCTTTTTGAGAAGGTACTTAGTTTACATATATATATATATATATATAGTGACAGATTTNATATATATATATAGTTTAGAAAAATATGAAATCAAATTGGTTTTCACAGTTTAAATGAAAGAGCACTGTACCTTGAACTTTGTATCTATTTCAAAAGATAAACACAAGACTTGAGGGTGAGGCTCAATCAAATAAACTAAAAAATGCATGACATTCGTTTGGTCTACAAAAAATCATTTTATTTGCCGACAAGTTCCCCTATCTAATACGAAGAATTAAATAGGGTTTATATTAAGCTGGGTTCTAAAAAGCTTTCTATAAGAGCAAGCCCCTATAGTTAATTACATATTAGATAACTGAGGTCACCTAAGAAAACTCTCGATAAAAATCAAAAAATATTATCTTCAAGGAAGTCAAAATGATAGGGCTTTTCAATGAGATCAGCCAAAGAAGTGTGAAAGGGGAATGGCTCAAGTTTAGAATATTTGGTTTTTGGAATCCAAAGGAGGAAGAATTAAGGGATTTCATAGATCCGGAGGAGAACCTCGGTGACTTCCCAAACTACCCTATAGTTTGGCTTCTATTTTAGAGAGAGATTATTTAAATGTGTCATCCTACAAATTTTATTTATTTTAGGACTTACATTTATGTGAAACGATCACACAAATGACTTGGAAGATATGAGGATTTAGGTCATGACGAACGAAAACCTCAGAATCCTAAGACAAGTTAGGGCTTATATTGTACATCAGAACTATACAAAAGGCCTAAAGATGAGTTGAGGATTTATGTTGCATAAGTAAACCAACTCGAAGACTTATGGCTTGGTTATTTAATTCTAAAAAAAGATACATTGTTGTAGATCCTCTTGCTAATGAAGATGGTTATACTGCTCACAATGCTAGCTCCAAGCTCCTCGTCGTGATGAATTTAAGTTTTCTAATGTGTCAGGTTATGATTTTAAATCAACAGTCCCTATGGTTATGGTTTGTTAAATATTATGGGGCATACTAAAATTGATTAGAGCGACATCGCTCAGGATCCTACAGTTCCCTCATTCCAGTACCACATTTTTCTTTTGGATTCACTTAGTCTGAATGAATTTAATAAAGTCAACTCAATGAGTTCCATACTTTCATTTAGATCTTGAAAAGCCTCATTAGCAACCATAGGTTATCTCCTCCGAGGGATTCTTGATCATCCGATAGAGACTTCTTACTTTGGTTGCAATTGTTGTTTTATGATGTTTGTGATTAAATTTTGAGTTGTCTTATATTTTGAATGTTGTGGCGGTAAATTTTATCTTGGTTTATTTTAGTTTTGGTTTTGGTTTTACGACTATCCTAGTAGTTTTGGTTTTCATGTAAGGTGACATCGTTGTTTAACATGCAAGCTCAAGACAAGAAGAACAAAAAGATAAATGCATTAATTTGAAAGTATACCTGTCGATCCATCTCGTTCCTCCACCTGAAAGGTCAGTACTTGCAAGGAATGTATATAATTATGCAGGGAGTTTAAATTATAGAACTAGATGAAGGTTTAGTTACAAAACCCCAATTTATGATTTTATTGAATCTCAGAAGATTCTAGTAAATGATTTTAGAATAAAATATGACAACTCCAATTTGCCCTTCCGAATGTCCAGTAGATTTCAAAAATTCTCGAGGCATGACTATGAACCATCTTGAAGATCTATTGAAATATTTCGAGTTCATTATGGACTTATCATATTGTTTTATTAATCATACGAGGTTCAAGTGTGACTACCCGTTACTTAGTGAAACTTGATAATTTAATTATGCCAAGGATAGGATACCCAGTTAACCAATTGATGTTTTATTTAAAGGTTATGTGAGTGGGTGCCCCTAAGGCATGGTTAGGTCATTTAAAGATTGTGGTACCCACAATTAAGGTCAGGCTTGTAGTGTTTAAATATGTTAATCACCAATCATATCATCTTCTAAATCCAATCAACTGAGTTTAGGCAATGAGCTTAGGTCATTATTAAGTCTTTAATAATCATGATAGGTGGAATGGTGATTATCAAAATTATTATTTAAGTGATATGTATTCTTATCAAAAGATCACATCATCATCAATCTTAAGCTCAAGATAAGTAAATTATCATCTTTCTTATTTTAAGCCCATAACTTAAGAATCATTTTCCCTTAATTGACTTCCAAGTCATGAGGATTACGAGAATTATGATCTTGTTGATGTTGTGCAAAGGTGGTGAGTGAGTTTCTACCTTTTAGTCCCATTGTATTTCAATCATCCAAGCATGTTCATTAGGATCAAAATTACCCATTTTCCCTTAATTAATCTTAAATTTTGATTAAGGCACTAAAGTATAAAATTATCACTTTTCCCTTACGGGCATTTCACTTCATAACTCATTAAACACAACTCAAATGACTTTGAGGGTTTAGAGTGTCATATCCGTGAGATAATTATAATATTAGAAAAGAATAAGTGGACTTCTCAAAATTTAACTTAATTTAATTATTTATTTAAATTCAGAAAATAGGATTTTTAGAAATTAATTTATTTGACTTTCCAAGATAAAGTTTTTACTTATGAGAAAATTATTAGAAGTTTCCCTAGGTCAGAGAAACGCTTAGGCAAAATTTCATGCTTTTTTTGAATTAAATTTTTATTATTATTTTAATGGGAAAAAAAGGAAAATCCACTTTTAAGCTTTTAAAATTTATTTATAACTTGGAAAAAATTTGAAAAAATATTTTAATGAGTCCCAAGTGATCAGAGAGCAATTAGGCACATTTTGAAATATTTTGATATTTTTTTCTGACTTTTAACTATTTTAAAATTCAAAATAAAGCTAAAAAATTACGTATTTTATAAAAAAAATTATTTTTTCTAAGTTCTTATGATTACAAGGAACTAAGAAAACTACTTTTCATAATTTTTCCAAGTGTATTTAAATTAATATAATTATTTTTTGGTACAAAAATATAATGTTCCTCAAAAAGCAACTTTAATGCTTGAACTTAATCAAATAATTTTCAAATTTTTACAGTGGATAAATATGATTTTTATGAACAATGTGGGATTGATTTTGTCAATTTTGGATAAGATAGAAATTTACAAGATAATCAAAGACATCATGATTTTTTTCCTAGACTTCTCTGACCATAGGAAACCAACTGAAATTATTCCCATAATATTCCAATTAATGTTTTGATTTATATAATTAAAATAGGCCAAAATTAGTCACCTTAGCTTGAAAATTAAGGCTAGAAGCATAGAAATGCTCTCTGACTTTGGAAAAATCAGAGAAGATAGTCTCTGTCATAAGGAATGAACCCTCAAAATTTCATGCCATGGTGAGCAATGTTTGATCATAATGAATTAAAATACTCCATAGGGTATTTAATTCATTAAAATTAGGGAATAATAAAAAAATTTTATTTGTGTTCCACATTATTCTCCTCTGTTCACTGAGCAAGAGGGTATTTTTATTTTATTTTTATGATTTTTTTAGAGAAAGATATAGATTTTTGATGTTTAACCATTTAAAATAATTCAGAAAATCCATATTTTTCTACTTATCCTACGCGACACCAACTCAACCTATAGAGGCTCCAAACTCACATGCGGCGCACTCCCATCTGTCGTTGCCATCCACCTCAGCTGCCACGCCACCCGCAGTTCACGCACCAAGAGTCTGTCTGGCTCGATCTACTCCATCTGTTAGATACATGTACGATCGGATGACTCTGTTAACATCCCTAAGTTACCTAACCCAAGAACCGTTCACACTAAAACCCTAAGATCTTAGCCCATACTCAACCAAATCATGTGAGTTTTGTTCCTAAACCTTCATCTACTCAAGACAAACCTATATATACGGTATATATGATATAAAATATAGTAAATAATACCTTTATCTGAAGGGGAGGCCTCAATCAGATGGTTGTAGTAGCTTTGATTGAGTCCAACAAACCTCTAGATGAAGTCTTGTGCCCTAGTGAATTGTCTTGATATGAATTTGATCAAACTCAATTTCAGGTGTTGTTCTAGAGCTAATCTAAAGGTTGTTTCAGAGGGGGCTTTGATGGGGATTCAACTTCTTTCACTGTGGGGATGGTGTGTGCATAATTAATTAAAGTTTGGTTTACTGTGGAGGAGTGGAGAGATCTGTCCTTATTTTAAAGAAAATTTCAGGGAAGAAATTGTCTCTAAGGGGTGCCCATGAGTGCCTAAGAGCAAGGGGATTGCACTTGGAATGATTTGGAGAGGCTCTGGTGAGATTTTGGCAGAGTTTCCCCAAGGTTTGAAGCACACACTTCCTTGGCCGTGGAGAGCTCCATTTATAGCCATGGCTGCCTAGTGGAGCTCAAGGCTAGGAATTAGGTAACAAAGCATGTTGAGGTGGAGGGAAGAAAGGCTCTAATGGCCAATGGGAGTGAGCCAAGTAAGGGAGGTTTAATTTTGGGTTTTTGCCATTTAGAGCTCCCTTTGGCTGGTTGTTTCTGGTGGTTGAGGTGGTGGCTGATCAGAGTCTGGTCACCTCTGAGTTCAAGGAGGTCAGGGGTGGCTAATTAGGATTTACTCCAAATGGCAAGTGATGATGGCAAAGTATTTTCAAATATGGCCCAAATATGGCTAAGATCCCTTAAATCAACGGACCATTGGTCCATAGCTCACCTAAGTGGTTTAGGTGGGTTTAGGCTGGTCAATAGAGTCCAAATGGTGGATGTGGTGAAATTAATTTGGTGACTTTGGCATCACTAAGTCAATTTTGGTGAAGGGGTTCAATTTGGGTCAAAATGGCTAGAGGTTGGATTTAGGTTTGAATAGCCATGACATTGAGCCCAATTAATTGATCAATATTTTGTAGCTGATTGTCATGAGGAGTTTAGAAATGATTTGGAGTGATTTTGAACTGGTTTGGAGGTTCAATTAGAGGGATTTTGGGCATTTGGTCAATTTGGGGGTGTTGGCTTAAACTTGGGTCTAGGTTGGGCTATGGTTGGATTAGATCCAAATTGATGGTTGAAAATGGTCTATAAGAATGTCATGAAGAATTTTCAACATCAATTGGGTGTCATTTTTGGGGTTAGGGCATTCAATTGGATGGCATTTAGGGACAACCAATTTGTGGATTTTGAATGTGGGTTGATATTAAATGAAATTGAGGCTTGACCAAGGCCAATTGAAGGTCCAATTTGATGTGTAGGATTGTTAGGAAGTATTTGGGATACAAATTGGGGCAAATTAGTGGGGTTAAATCATAGGGTCAAAATTGTGGGTTTGACTTGGATCAAAATTGAGCTGAAAGCATGGGTCAATTAAGCTTGGATTTAGTTTGATTTGGTCATATGAAAGATGAATTTGAGTTTAGGATTGATCTTGAGGGGAATTGGGCCAAATTGATAGACATTTGGGATGAATTTGGGGAAATTGGGCTTTTAAAGGCAATTTGGGGGTTTTGGTCAAAATGGTCAAATTGAGTTCAATTGAAGGGTCCAAATTAGTTTTGGAGACATTTGAAGTGACTTTTGATGTTTTGGGAAAGTTTGGGCCGCCAAGGGTTTTTTGTAATTTTGGCAAATTTGAGTGTATTTTGGTAATTTTGGCAATTTGGGTATTTTGAAATGCTTTGAAATGATTTTTGAATAAATTTGGTATTTTGGGTGAATTTGGGAATTTTGGCCAAATTTGGGGTTTCAAGGGCATTTAGGTAATTTGGGTGGATTTAGAGGCAAAAGGCGAAGTTGGATATTTTGGTAGAATTGGGGTGTCAACCACTTATGTATGAGCTATGGACCAAAGAAATCCCCATTTGGTTCCTTTATGTACTGGTCCTAGATAAACACTAGCCTAGGGCTAGTCAGTCTAGGGGACCATCTACATTTGTCTCCCAAAAGATCAAGGGAACAAAATCAACAATTTTGAGTTTAGGGTTGCAAGTGAATCTAAGTTATAGTGAGTGTAAGTGAGTGAAGGTCAAGTAGACCTAGGGGGACTTTCCTTAAGATCCACCATACTGACCCCACCTACTAAGTGCTAGAGGTTATGACCAATATATGGAAGTTCAAGTTGAGTAGGGAAGAGTTTAGAGTTTTCAATGGTGTGGGTTCCTTTTCTAGTTTTCTAGGAATAGTCAACATGAAAGTCCTATGGCTAGACTTTAGGCTATTAAAGAAGGAAAACTAAACCTCAACCAAAAGTGTGTACAACAGATGCGCCGCATGTCCGAAAATGATTTAAAACATGTCAAATGGTGGTTTTTGGCTATTTCTTCTCCATATAACTCCTAAAAACCAAATAGAAACCATATTTTAGGGAGGAAAACATGGGTAGAGTCACCACTTCTAAAATCTTATAGCTTCCCATTCTAAAAACTCTACTAGATTTAGAATTTTCAAGCAGAGAAAGTTCGTCAGTTTTGATGCGCAAAAGTTACATGGTTGAGTGCTAGTGCAAAAGAGGCTTATCAAAGAAAAGGGATTTGTGAATCAAGGATTCAACACACGAAATACTTGAGTAGAAGAGACTATTGCATAGAGGCGTTAAGAAGTACTTTGCTACAATACTACTGCTGTTGTTGTTCCTGTAGTAAAAGAATTTTATGCAAATCTTCATGGTATCAACCAAGGAATGATTTACATGCAAGGCAGGTTATTGCAGTTCACTCCTCTAAGAATAAATGAGATGTATCTGATTGAGAATGTGCCTATCTACCATTATGCAAATTTTACCTCTACAAGAGATAACATGAATGAACTCTACCACTACCTTAAGGATGAAGATGCAAATTGAGAGGCCAGAGATGATGGAAATATAAGTTTTCCCTCTTCTTTTTTAAGTCTAGTATTAAAATTCTGGCACTTCTTCATTTCATCAAAATTACTGCCTACTATGAAGATTAGTAAGGTAACAAAGGAGAGCGTTATTTTAAATTATTTAATTCAAATTGAAAAGCCTATTGATGTTGGAGCTATTATTGTGAAATCAGTTTTGCATGTGATTATGAATGGATCTGCAACTAGACTTGGACATCCATCCACAATTTTCCTACTATGTAGTCAATCGCAAGTACCTTATGAAAGTTGGGAAAAAGTGTTTCTTCCTTGGAAGCTGATGGATCCAAAAGTCTATTGCAATTGTATTGGAATGGGAGATTAAAATGATGTGAATGTGTTGATGGATGAAGGATCTCAGAATTCATCACCTATTCAGTCCTACTGCAACTCGAGTGCACTTTTGAAGAAGATCAAGAAGATTGTAAAAGAGGTGCAGAATCTCAGGCATGTGATTGAGAGTATTACTGAAATGTTGGATCATCTAGATTGGGGACTAAAGAAATATTTTGAACATACTAGCGTATTGAAGATGGCATGGTAGATATGTTTAAGAAACATGCTTGAATTGAGGAGTAAAATTCAACTGATGAATTTTCATTTTGACCCTTCTACAACTTGTATGTGCACAACCAATTTATAGGAGATATCCAGGAGGATGATAGTGAACAAGATATTTGATCTTAATGTATGCACGAAACATTTTGTTTAGTACTATTTGTTTTAGTTATTTGGTTGAGTTGTATTGCATTACCTTTTTAATGAACACTATCTATATTTATGTTTTGAATTTTGATGTTTAGATTTCAGTGTTAAGATGTTTGTTTGCTTAAAAACACTGAATTTGATGATTATTGACTTGAAAAATGTTAGTTTGTAATAACGTGAATTTTATATATAAATGTGAGTTTTGCATTGTTTATGAAAGTTTGGTGTTAGAGTGATGTTTATATATGCTTAGAAAGGTTTATTTGAGTTAAATAGAGGTTGACATAAAGCGGTATGGAGCAGCTTTTCACAAAAACGGAAATCTGGAGAATTTAATCTCTGGAGCATGATGCGCCAATTTAGAGAGCCTTGGCGCATGATGTGAATGATGCGCCAAGGGTCCGAACACGTCATATAGCCTAGAAAACCGCAAAATCACATGGAGAAACTCCATTATCGTTGCTTAAGTCGTCTCCTACTTCAAGAACTTGGTATAGGGCATCACATTGTGGACGAAAGAGAAGGATTTGAAGGCTAAAAACAATAGATTTCATCTTCACTTGGTAAAAGCTTCAATTTAACTTAGAAATTTTATATTTTCACCATGGATTTGGGAGATCCAAAATTTGGGATTTTTTATGAAAATTTTGAACACAACTCTTGTTTGAGGAGTTAGATATTTTATTTAGGAATTTATCTGGAATTATTTGGATTTTCATAGAATTTTCAAGTGGCTCCCCGAGTTAAGAGAGGAAGGTCGTCTGAGGAATTTGATGCATGAAGATTTGTTAATTTCAAATACTAGCATAGTTACAATACTCAGATGGAGACAAAAAGAATGATCCAAGAACGGGCATTTGCAAACCCGGGTGGCAAGGTCGAGAGACTGATTCTTGCCAAAAATTGGGAAAGATTCTTCTACATCACTACAGTAGTGATTTTCCTGATGGTTCAAGAGTTTTATGCAAACCTGAGGTTCACTAATGAAGATCACATCTTAGTTATAGTTAAATAAGTTGAATTTACTTTTGATCGGATCAATACTTTATATGGTTTAAGGGGTGTATTTTTTTATGAATACGCTGCATTCGTGATGGCTGATTCATCACTAGATGAAGTGATTGTATTTTTTACTGATGGAAGAGGGGAGTGGAAGACTAAGAATAACAAGATAGTTAACTTCCCTACTTCCATGTTGACTATTCCATTAGAAGTACGACACCACTTCATTTCTATCAGACCGTTGCCAACAAATCATTTGGCTAATGTTACAAAAGATAGAGTTGTACTAAACTATTGCATTCATGACATGAAGGCAATAGATGCACTTATAGTTTAGCATGCTCAATGTATAGCTAGTAGTTCTACTGCTAGTGGTTTGGGAAACCCTGCCCTGATTTTCCCTCTATGTGAACAATCAGGAGTAGAATCCCATATAAATGAAGAAAGATTACAACCACTGAATCCGATTGGGAGGCATATGATTCAAAGAGTAGAATCATTTGTTGAATCTAGAACTGGAAGAAGAGATAGTACCTCTACATCCTCTGCAAGGGCTTCTACTTCTCAATTTGTATCACTTGAAGGTATTATGGACCAATTGATGATTCAACAAATGGACATAGTTAATATTCAAACTTAGTTGAGAGAGATAGGAGCAAGAAATGCTTATTATGATGAATATCAGCAAAGGAGAGTTCAACATGATATTGATTTTGAAAATTCTATGGCAAGGCATCTTAGAGGTGAACGTAATGGGAACTTTCTGCTTGCCCCTGTTTCACTCTCTATGCTCCTATTCATGATGAAGAAGAATAAGAAGGAGAAGAAGAAGAAGGTTCTGATGATGAAGAGGAAGGAGATGAGAATTGATTTTATGAGTTTAGCATAATGTATTTTGATGTTTGTTTGTTATTTGTGAGTGTATTTTGATGTACTTTCATTTGAAACTTATTGTAGTAAATAAACTTTTATGTTGTGTTGTGAACTGAATTAGTAATAACAATAGACTTTTACTTATTTTGTAGTTTTAGTATTTTTAGTTTCGTTTTTAAGTTTTTTGTATTTCTACTTTTAATTCTCAGCAAGTTCTCTAGAATACATTATGTTTTATTTAATGTTTTAAAGCATGTATGTAGTTTTACCATTAGTACCTGCAGTGTACCAGAGTCCAGTTTCATAGTCAAAAACCCTCTGCAAGTCAATTTTTATTTTCATGCATTTACTTTTTTCTTTCACCTACTAAATTTTATAATAAAAATATTTTTAAAATCACTTAAAAACTTAAGTTTGGAGGAAAGAAAATTTTATTTTAAAAAGAAGTAAACTAAATCTTATTTTTCTTCAATTAACTATAATTTTAAAAATTAATTTAATGTGGCCTAGGATATTAAGATTTAACTGTAAATGACTATACTTCTATTTATAAATATTGTGGTAAATTAAGGTAAAGAGTTTTTAATAATGAAGGTCAATTCTAAACTTAAAGGTATTTTGTATGATAGAATAAGACTATGTTTTTATATTTAAAGTAAAGAAAATTGTATTTTTGATCTGTTAAGAATTTTAGAGTTTCACGTTAGAAGAAAAAAATGAGACTTTATGAAAAATCATAAACTAATATGAATTTATAAAGTGAAGAAAGGTAAGAAGTTTTGACTTTAAGACGAGGATAGTGAAGTTCAAAATTATTAAAGACTATCCAAATATAGTAATCCTCGCTAGAAAAAAAAAAGAAATGAAAAGATTGAAAAGATCCTTAAAGAATAGAAAAGAAAAAAGAAAGAGAAAGAAAAAGAAAAAGAAAGAAAAAATATATAAGTGAGGAGGAGCTTGAGGAGATGCCTAATAAAAAATTGGCTTCACTTGAATTAACTTAAGGAAGAAGCTTTATTATATTTTCTAAACTTATATTGGACTATTAGTAGCATTCCTAGTAAAGTTCTCATGAAGTTCTTCTTTATATGAATGTTTTAAATGACCTTAATATGACAAATTGTAATTCTTCTTGAAATGAATAGAGATTCAGAAATCTTAAATTTGATTGCTAAATATTTCTAGACTTAGAATTTGAATCTAAGTTATTAAAGGTTTGTTCTTAAATTTTGTTATTCTATTTATTAAACTAAAGTATAGAAGTTATAAGTTAATTTCTATGCTAAGTCATATGCTTTTATGCAATAAAAGTGTCACTTGAGGACAATTAACATTTAAGTTTGGGGAATTTTGATACATCAAAATAATGTACTATCTGAAGTACTTATCTTATGTTTATTTTTTGTTATATTGCACTTTAAAGAAGGGTATTTTTGTGTTTTTGTTGCAGGTATATCATTTTTAGGAATTTGGAGCAAAAATGACAAAAAAGACGAACTTTTGGATTCTGGCACATGACGCGCCAGATCAGCTCATGATGTGCTAAAATCCAGAGAACTGGCGAATGATGCGTCAGAGATAACTTTTTAAAATTAAGGCGATTTGAGGCAAATTTTTTGCACAAATTTCAAAAGGGCACTTGTTCTATACACTTTTTGGAGTAATTCAATGCATCTAGACACTTTAGAATGTTCTTTTATGAAGGGATATGTCTCTTGGATCAAATGACACATCTTTTGAATTCAAAAGAGTTGAATTTTGGAGGGAATTTTGGAGGGAAATTTTGAATTCTTTTCCTAAGGAGGCAGCCTAAAATAAAACAAGAAGACTTCTCATTGGTCAAGTGTGTGGCGTGAGGGAGAGAGAAAGTTGGCGTGAGTTAGAGATAGAGAGAGATGAGGAGATTTTCTTCTAAGATTGTAAGAGGAGAGGGAAGGTGAGAGATTTCTTCTTCATTACACTTTTAGGAGAGAATTGGGAGTGATTGTGAAGAAAGAAAGGCTTGGAGAGTACTTCTAGGGATTTACTTGGGAAGGATTGTGAGATAAGTTGTATTTTTATTACTTTTATTTTGTAAACTTGTTTTTATAAATGAAATTCGTGTTTTATCATATCCTTCTCATGAATTTTGAGTAGTCTTCTTTATCCTTATCCCTACTTTGAGATATGGTTTTGTGAAGAATAGATTTTGTTTTCTATGGTTTTAAATGTTAATAACTTATGATAATTTAAACTTCAATCTTCATTTACTTTTTGATCTGACCAATTAAAATGTTAAAACTTGTTGAGAGACATATGCTCTTAAATGAGATATGATTTCTACAACTTAGGGAGAATCAAATTTGATTTTATGGGAGAGTATGTCATCCATGGGATTAGGTGCAAATAAATAGGGAAATATACTTTGTTGGATGCAGAATTGGAGATTTTAAAGTGACATATTAAAATCCCCAACTTGGCCCAGTTGATTGGAAACTAATGTGAGATTGTTAGCCCTCAAATGAGGGAGTAGTGGGAGCTCTAGAGTGGTAGCTGGTATCCTCCCAACCTAACCACAAAATTAGGGACCAAACTCTAGATTAGTCAATTTTATTTATAGCACTTCGAAGAGGATACAGAATAGGATTGCTCCTATTTGACACAAAACAGTTTTTATATATATTTTCAAATGATTTCAATTTCTTCACAATCCATATAATCATTGTAATGGGAAATGATGCTTTCTTAAATTTGAACTTTCCGTCACAATAAAAGCTGTATTTAATTTTCGTAATTTTACTTTTGAAAGGTTAGTATTTAGTTTAATTTAACTTCTTCTGTCTTACATCTGCATTTTAATTAACATTCGCTTAAGTAGTTAATTTTCAAACTTCCCTCTTTACTTTAATTATTTTTTTGTATTTTTAGATTATAAAATAATATTTGTAATTTACTTTTAAAATTTTCCAACTTTCTTGTGGGATCAATATCTAGGACTCCATTAGAGCCCTTTATTACTTGAGTGATATGTGTACTTGCATTGATTTTAAAGGGGATTTGAGAGTTAAAAAAAAAATTAAAAGATAAATTATTTTCATAAAAAGTATTTTTGATCGGATTATATTGCATATTTATTATATATCTGTCATGTGTAATTTTGTAATATTGAAAAATATTTACAAAATTCTCACACTAAATATGCCCGAATCAACTGGTAACCTTCCTTTGAAGTATTTGGGGGCTTATCTTCTGAAAGGTAGGACTAGACAAATTCAGTTTGATTATATTGTGGTAAAGATCCAGGATAAGCTTAAATGTTTTGTTAACTTCTTCTTATCCAATGGGGGTAGCATTACACTTTTGAGAAGTGTGTTGGTTGTCCTCCCCTCTTATTTATCTCAGATGGCTGTGATGAAAAAATCCATTCAGACTTCTCTTAAGAGGACCTTCAATAGATTCTTATGGGCTGGTCAGAGGAAGCAAGTTGACTGGGTTAGATGGCAGAAGGTTTGTAAATCTACTAGAGCTGGTGGTTTGGGGTTCAAAAGCTTTCAGGAAATCAACCAAACCAATTTCTGTAAACTTTGGATCATGTTCAAAGCACAATCCTCACTATGGGATAAATTTGTGAAGGGAAAATACTGCAAGGATCAACATCCCTTCATATTATCAAGTAAAGTAGGGGACTCAAGAACTTGGACTAATTTGTTGAAAGTCATGACTATGGCTGAAAATTTTTTCATATGGGAATTGGGGGAAGGAAAGCTTATTTTTTTGGCTTGAAAACTGGGCACATGATGGCAAGTTGGCTCTTAACTCCTTTCACCATGCTAATGAGTCTCTTCAGGTGGCTAATTTTTTGTTTGAAGATGGATGGAACTTACAGGCTCTGCAGAACATTTTAGACTCTTCCCAGCTCACCAAAATCATGAAGATTCCAATTGACCCCTCTAAAAAAGACAAAATTGTTGTTAAGAAGAACCAATCTCAAACTTTGTCGGCTTTCATCTCCAATACTTGTTTCCCTCTATATGAAGTAAGCTGGGGCTCAAGGATTTGGCATTCCTTTTATCACCTTCAATGTATTTCTTGTGCTAGAGGTTATTCTGCAAACTACTCCCAGCTGATGAATTCTTGAAATTGAAAGGGTTGAGGAGTCCCTTATGTTGTCTGTTTGCGGAAATGAGGAGTCCGGTATCATTTTTTCTTCAACTATGCATTTATTCAAAGGGTCTAGAAGTTTTCCAGGTTGAAGATCTCTTCCTAACAACCCTCTTAGGGTAATTTCTTTCAGTGCTGGAAACATTAGTTGGATCATCATTTATTCCCTGTGCCTTGTGTCATTGTTTGATTTGTGTCGAAGGCTAGAAAAAACACTAAGTTTGATGTTATTTGGATGGATACTACTAGGATTTCTAATAACTTCTTTGTGTACCATTATAAGCTTTCCAAGTATAAGAAATTCCCTAATATTTTCTCTTAAACAATTCACCATACACCTAAGATTCCTAAATTTTCTTTGATCAAATGGAAGTCCCCTCTAGCTGGTTGGGTTAAATTGAATACTGATGGGAGTTTCTTGGCCCCTCATGCTGGCATTAGGGGGGTATTTAAATATTTTAATGATACTTGTTTGCTCTTCTTCCACTCTCCTACCTGGGCTTTGGATTTATTGGAGGTTGAAACTCAGGTTGTGTACTGAGCCATCTTTATTGCTAAGAGATGTGGTTTTGGGCATATCTTTTTTGAATCTGATTCTCTAATTTTGATCAATATTCTAACTGTTTTGATAGATTGTACTTGGTATTTAGTGTACTGGGCTAACCTTATTATTTGCATGGGATCGGATATTGGAATTGGTTGGCCGACCAGCTCATTGGCTGGTAAGAACTTGGCTATATTCTGAGCAGATTCTTACCAGCAATCATGTGACTCCACCTTTAGCTTTCTTTTGAAGGGTGACCTTATGGACTTTCCTTTCATTAGGTTTTTATCTTGTTAGCAGGGTGTTTTGGTGAGGATTTCCCCTCAGTTTTGTATCCCTCCTTTTTGGTTTTTTAATGAATTTGGAGTTGTTTTAGCTCCTTTAATATATATATATATATATATATATATATATATATATATATATATATATATATAGTAGTCATCACACAAAAATTAATAAGAAATTAAAATTTTTGAATTAAATAGCCATGAGTACCATAAATGTATTTCAAAATTTAAATTCACTTGTCCTTGTTGCAATTGTTGCTATCAAGGAGCAAAAAAATCAGGGGACTTCAATAAGTACATCATAGACGTGTCAGAACAAATCACAAAGACATCGTGCAAATGGTAGGAGTGATGGTGTTGTCCCAGTTGGGCTACCAATGATGGACCTATATGCACAGTTAGCAGGCTGACCTAGCACGTAAGGAAGACAGTGCAATTAAGATGGGCAAAGAGTAGATTAGCCTCTGGAGAACCCATATGCCAGAGCCCATGAGATGAATATGGCGCCTTTTAGCCCAAATAGGCCAAGAACATAAAAACTCTTCCTATAGTTTTGGAGTGGCTCACAAGAACTTTCAGCTGGCAGATGCTCAGGCAGTCGCCTAAGCTCACTACCACCCTACGTTTTCGCCACCCAACCATATCCATAAGACCTAGAGATAATAATTAAAAATAGTCTTAAATATCCCTGTTGTATCTATGGACCTTAGAGGCTTCATTTTATGAATGAACGAAGGGTGTAATCTTTACACTTCCACGCTGTGCTATTCCACTCTTCCACTCTCTTTCTCTCTTTTTCAATCTCAAGCACTCTATTCTTTAGGCGTGTTTCACAAGCCGATTTGGATCTAACACTATCCTTTTCGACTAGCATTCACCTTTCCTAGCATGCCATTTGGCATACAATTTTCTTACATTTTATATCATGCATTCCAAGTGCCTCATGTCAACCGAAACTCAATGATTAAAAGGAAATAAGCAAAGCACCTTATATTTTACTTTACAATAGGTGATATGATAAATTCCAAAATAAGTCTCAAATTTTTATATATCATTTGTTCAACTTCAAGAACTTAAAACCAAACAAACATCAAAAACAGAAACTAGTCTTTACAATTAAGTGACGATCAAACTCAACCTATACTGGACTCAAATTTTTAATGTCGCAAGACAGACACAAAACACGAGATTGAATGTGCAACATACTGATTAGAAATAAAATGAAGAACATCAAATAATTCGGATTCAAACAGTTAGTTTGTTCCCAAAATTGAGAACACCACAACTACTTATTCATTATCTACCTAACCTCCATTAGCTTCCCAGCCCTCCACATTATCCAGAATTAGTGCTCCACTAACAGAAGCATAAATGTGCCCTCTTTCTTAATTCATCTCCTCTGTTTCTTAAACTTTGTCCGCCTAAGGAGCTTTTCGAAGTAAAACTAAAAAAACTCTTTTTATAATAATTATTAGAAAGCTATTTTTCTGTTAAAAGAGAAGCTAATCAAAAAAATTGAAGTTATGCAAACTTTATTAACATTTTGATATATCAAAATAGAGAAAATGCGTAGGAAAATATGACTAAATTTGTTATCATGATTACTTTTATAATTTCGCAGGTTGGAAAGTTCTTTCAAATAAAATTTAAAATTATGGGAAGCTCGAACTATCCTCTAAAGGATAAATTAAAATACAAAACTGAACACGACACCAATTTATTATTCAACACAAATTTTGTGCCAAAGTGCAAATATATTGGTTGGCGGAAACTGATTCCTTCTCGTTTTTTCTTATTTATAAATATTAATTGACTGGAATTTGAATATTTTATTGATGTGAACGCTGTTTTAGGGCGTTTAAGAGCTTATAAATGGGAGTGGTGTTAACACGTTTCGGCAGCTTATCCGAAAATGCGATTGAGTATTTACACTAAACGCAGACCACGGGTCGAACCCTGTGGGCCGCGTTTTAAGATAAATTGTTTATCTGGGCAACCACAAGCTGCCCCAAACATACCCTTAATTTTATTTTACTTTTGAGTTACAGCGTTAAGATGAGGCTTAATTTATATTGTCGGATCTTGAGTCCTGACAAGATATGAATGATATTTTAATAGAGATGTTGATAACTATGTTTTTTAGCTATTATAAACTTGATTTTTATGAAGTAATTGTGAAATGGGGGGAGCTATTGCTCACAGTGGAACAGGTCTGCTATTCTAATTTTTTTTTATACTAAAAAAAACAGCATTGGTTTTATCTGCAGAACAATATGTATAAATTCATTTAGACTAAAATGCCCTTATTTCAATAGCTCACAATTATGGAGGAAAGATGTTATATTTCAACATTCTTTATTATTGATCTCATCACCAATTAATTTGAGATTTCTTTGTTTGGAGGAAACGACGACAATAATAGTGTTGTTCAATTATATATAAAAAAAAAGTTTAACATTGACTTTGGCAGATGTATAAATTTATGTTTTAAGTGATTATCTCTTACATGATCCAAGTGAATTAGGATATTGTAGTGGAATTTAAATGCACTTTATTTGAATTTATATTTGAATCAAATTTGAATAAGTATTTAAATATTGTTCGAGCCAAATTCATACGTGGCTCAAGCATATGTTCAAATAAGGATATAACTTGGCAAAGTATGTTAAAGTATAATTCAAATATGATTCAAACATATGCCTTTTTGAACCTTATATTTAAATATAGACCAATTGTTTCTAAAGATTAGTCAACTAGCAACATTCTTGTGTTGTATAGAAGAAAATGAAAATAAGATAGTCAAAATGGTGTGGTATATTCTTAAAAATGATACAAATGATTGGGGGTTCAGTGAAAGCATGTCCCTTGTTGATCTCATAAATCTTATGTACAAAATAAAAAGAGATAAAAAAATCAAATTTAATGTTAAATCATAGATATAGAAATATTTTTGTATCCACCACATAGTTCGAGGAGATTTTTATCTAAATGACAATACATGGTATATGAAGAATGACATACTAACACAAGGGATAGGAATATCACCTTTGAATGGGACTAATCACTTGAATGATGAAAATCTCCTTAACTAGTTGGTCAATGAAACCAGGGATTTTTCCCTTACCTTATCGACATAAGATAAGATTTATTTTATTTTGAGGTCTGAATTTCTCTATGATGGGGCTCCCTCATAAGTAATTACATCTCAGACATTATAGCTCATACGAATAACTCGATTAAGAATGTGTCTTATAATGTGCATAATCAACCGTAAGTGTCCTTGTGATGATAGATATGGAATTAGGATAAATTTAATTCGCTCACTTGAGCTGAAAACTTGTTTGATCAATTTGAATTGAAATTGTAAGTTTTGGGCCCAACCGTTTGAACTTTGAGAATAGAAACCTGACATCAAATTGAGGTTTCAGAATCAAAAATTAAAACTCATGTTTGGTTTGAGATTGGGTTTGAATTGAGTTTAAACTTAGATTTAGAATGGAATTGAAGTCAGAATGTGAATTAGATTTGGGTTTCAAAAGTAAGTGAGTTTATGTTGATGATACCCTTACTCTTAAGGGAGGATAAACTTAAAATTTGATAATAACATCCCCGGTGAAGATGCCTATAGCTTTTCATTGTTTTGGATGCATTTACATCCTTAGATTATTAATCAACTAAATAGCATGGGTTCTTTCTTATTTTCATAGTCATGATTAAGGTAAACAATCCTACTATTAAGTTGTTTGGGACGCCTTTATCAGTAACCATGGGTTATCTCATTTTATGGTACCCACATAATCCGAAGTGGTAGGCTTTTTGTTTTACAGTGACTAGTCCATAAGAACTATCTGTTTGGTATCTAAACATCACCCTAAGCTTCTGACCTATACTATTCTTGAATTTGTGTGAAATCCTAGGGTTCATGGTTTCGAGTTTTTTAGGTTGTGGTAATTAAAAATTAAATTTTGTCGATTTTAATTATTTCAGGTGCTCACTTCTTAAAAAGAAATTTATTTAATAAGTTTGTCAATTACGACAACAAATCAAAGTTGTTTTAAAGTTTTTAGATTCATTTTTTTGAAGATTTAACTGGTGTCAGAAATTCACATTCCTTCAAGGTTTGGTGTTCACTTTTCTTTCCCAAGTGTTCTTATTTCTCATTCCTAGGGTTTCAAATATGTGTAGTTCAAAACTTTATATTTAAAAAAATTTAACTAAAACCTTCTAATTTGATACTTTTCATATTTAAGGGCCACTCATGTTCTCACTAAAAATATTTTATTTATCACATATAATGGATTTTATAAAAAAAGTTTTTTCTATCATTCAACCAAAATTTGAGTGATATGGGTTTACAACAACAAGAAAGCCTTAATCCCACTATGTGAGGTTGGCTACATGAATCCTTTTTCTCCATTGCATCCTATTCAGTGTCATATTTTCATTTAGTTCTAGTAAATTAAGATTATTTTTATGCAGTAAGCCCAAGTCTTCCTAGGTCTACCTCTACCTTTCTTAACACAAGTCGAATCTAAAACATCTTTCTCCTAATCGGATCATCAGATGGTCGACGTTTAGTGTGGCCAAACCATCTAAGATGACTTTCTCTAATTTTGTTTGTTATAGGAGCTACACCAACCCTATCACGGATATATGCATTTTGCATTTTATCTCTAACTGTAAAGCCACTCATCCACCTAATCATTCTCATCCCGACAACTTAACTTATTATTATTCTTCTCTTCTAAAGGACAACATTCAACGCCATAGAGCATTGCAAGTCTGACTACCATCTTATAAAATTTTCCCTTCAATATAAGTGCTACTTTTCTATCACACAAAAGGCTCAAAGCATTCCTCCACTTCAACCAACCAACTTGAATTCTCTTTTAACATCTCCATCTATATCACCATAGCTTTGAACAACGAACCCAAGATATCTAAATCTTTCACACCTTTTAATAATTTGATCACCCAAAGTCACATTTCTGTCACTAGAGCTACTACTACTAAAATTACATTTCATGTATTCAGTTTTAGTTCTACTTAAGTGAAGGCCTTTAGACTCCACTTTTTACCTCCATGATTCAAGTTTTTTCTAGGATTTTTCTCTTGTTTTATCCACGAGAAGGATATCATCAGCAAAAAAGCATACACGAAGGTACATCCTCCTATAGACGTCCAGTAAGACCATCCATAACTAAAGCAAAAAGATATGGTCTTAAAGTCGATCCCTGATGTAATCCAACAGAAATAGGATAATATTTGGTCAGTCCTCCTTCAGTTTGAACACAAGTAACAACTCTGGTATACATATCTTTAATGACTTGAATATAAGTCATATCAACACATTTCTTCTGAATAACTCTCCAAAGGATATCTCTTGGAACCTTATCGTAAGCTTTTTCTAAATCAATAAAAA
>JXCR01134342.1:0-10003 GCA_002079205.1 Phalaenopsis hybrid cultivar
ATGTTTATTTCTCTAATCCTCTTTTAGTCAATTTTGATTTAGCCCAAGTCACCACTAAGCCCATAAGACCTAGGTGAGTGTCTTAATTAGTTTTGAAAAGGTTAAGTTTTAAGTGGTCATGATTCATGATTTGAATTTTATTTGAATGTCAATATAGGGGTATTAAATTGATTAATTATTGACTTCAAAAGTCATACCCCTAAGTCTAGGATCATCAATAAAGGGGTATTAAATTGATTAATTATTGACTTCAAAATTCATACCCCTAAGTCCAGGATCATTTGATTTTAATAAACTTCCAAATTTTAATAATTTAGAAATTTATTAACTTAATTAAGAAAGTGAAATTATAATATACTTACAAATTTTAATAATTTAGGAATTTATTAGTCTTAATTAAGAAAATAAGATTGGTTTCCCAAACTTAATAATTTAGAAATTTATTAATCTTAATTAAGAAAGTGAAATTCGTTTCTACCAATTAACCCCTTGTGTTGCAAATATCAAATAAATTGATTAGAAAGTGAGGTTGGTTTCTAATAATTAAACCCCTTTATGTTTCAAAATCAAATAAATTGATTTGAAAGTGCAATTTGTTTCTACCAATTAACCGCTTTGTGTTTCAAACATCAAGTGAATTGATTAATATTAGAGGTTACCCATTCCCCTCCTTGAATTAAGTCTAAATGTTAATTAAGGCAAGATTTCCAAAATTACAATTCATAATTTATCAAATTCAATTCAAATGACTTTGAAATTTTTATACTACCTCATTCATGGGTCCATTAAGACATCAGAGGAGAAAATGTGATTTTTCAAAATTTAATTTAATTTATATAATTATTTTATGCAAAAATAGGATTTTTCAAAGAAAATTCCATAACTTGACCAAGACAAAGCCTAATCCCTTGAAATTTTTAACCAAAATAGGATTTTTCAAAGAAAATTCCTAACTTCACTAAGGTAAATTATAATCCATTGAAATTTTTACTGGAGGTAGAACAAGACTAGATGAGCCTTTGTACCAAATTTCACAATTTTTTGTATTCTCTGTGATTTATTATAATTATTTTAAGTTCTAAGCTATTTAATAAAAATAAAATATTTTAAGTGGTGAAAATTAAGTTTAATATTTTTGAATGAACTTAAAATATTTAAAAATCATGTCATTTAAATGAACTTAAAATTTTTTGAAACTTTTATGATGAGTCATCTGGATCATAAACCACAGTGGAGATAAAAAATCAAGTCATTTAAATGCTTATATTTTTCAAAATTAATCATCTTAGTGATTTGGTATTTGGAAAATTTAAGAATGTTTTAAATGACTTAACTCATGAAATTATTTTCAAAGGTTTCTCTGGTTGTAGTGGACATTCTATAATTTTTTTGGGATTTAATAACCAATATGCTAATTTCCATGATTATTTTAAGGAAATGATGTGAAATAACTTGAAAAATATGGATCTCTGTATACGGACCTCATCTGACTTTGGAAAAATCAGAGAATGTTCCCCACTATAGAGGCTACAACATGTCAAAATTTCAAGCCAAGGTGATGTGTCAATATGTATGGAGAATCAAATGATTCCAAATAGTGTTTAATTAATTAGAAATATTTTATGCATCAAATGGATTTAAAAAATATTCCACATTATTCTCCTCTGTTCAGTGAGCAAGAGGGTATTTTTATTTTATTTTTGTCATTTTTCTACACAAAGTTATGTATTTTTTAGGTTTTGGAGATTAAATAAATAAGAAAATACCCCCATTTTTCTATTTAAACCGCGCGTGCCACCTCAACCTACGACGGTTCCGAAAGCATGCGTGACACGCCTGGTTAGACGCCGCCATCCACGTAGTTTGCTGACTCGGCCCGCTATTCATGTCTTAAAGCGCCGCCCGGCTCAATCTTCCCCATCCATTTGATACACGCTTGATCGAATGGCTCCCCGTCATCATCCCCGATAGAATGATCCCGTGCCTGTCTAGACTAAAACCTTAAGATCTCGGCCTAGACTCAACTAAATCACCTCAGATTTGATCCTATGGACTCGTCTAAGTGAGACGAAGACATCCATACGGCTAAGGTACCATGAAATCAAGCTTAAGTAAATGAAGAATCAAAATAAGCTCGGAAGGAGGAGGAGTTTTATACCTTTGCTCTGAGAAGGGAGGCTTCGATCAGAGGTGCTCGGCACATTTGTTGGGGTCCAAGGAGACAAGGGAATTCAACCAAGCTCGATTTCAGGTGTTGGTCTAGAGCTATGGTAGAGGCTCTGTGGAAGGGGGATTTGACGGGGCTCTGCCTTCTTTCACTCTTGTGAAGGTGTGGGCACAAGCAATTGAAGTTTGGTGGAGTGTGGAGGTGAATTGGGTTCTGCCCTGGTTTCCGGCAGGGTTTCAAGCTCAAAATTGAGCTCCATCAACGGGAATGGGTGAGGGAAAATGGTTGGAATGCACTGAGGGGATCTTAGGGAAGCTCTGTGTGAAGTTTGGAGAGGCCTCTCTGAGAAATTTTCAGCATACCTCCCATGGCCGTGGGAGGTGAGTTTTTATAAAAAAGGTCATGGGGTGGCTCTCAGGGCATAAGTTTGGGTGCATTGTGGTGCTTAGGTGGAGGGCAGAGGAGCTCCATAGTTTGATTTGGATGAGCTGGCCTCTAGGTTTGATTTAGGTGAGGTACCATGGGAGTGGCTCTCGGTTTTGGGCTTTTCTAGCCACTAGGCTGGTCGGCCGGCCAGGGGGAGGCGGCTAGGAGCTCAGGAAACCCAGAGGAATCCATCACAGTAATTTATGCAAATGTGCTTGGATTTGGCAAAGATATCTTAAGCATGTGAATTTTTGGAAATAAGATCCCTTAATTTAGGGGACCTTTGGTCCATGGCTTGATTTAGGTGGTTTCATGGTGTTTGGACTGGTCACTAGGTCCAACTAATGGCTGTGGTGGAGTTAATTTGGTGGCTTTAAGGTGGTTCGATCACATTTAGTGTATGGGTCCAAGTGGGTGCAAATGACCAAAACTTGGATTTGGGCTAGGTTATTTATGTCAATTGGCTCAATTTTTTGTTTCATTTAGTGTAGATGATCATAAGGAACAACTTTGGTGAAGGATGGAAGTGGTTTTGAGTTCAAAAAGGGTCAATTTGAGGGAATTTTGAATTTTAATCAATTTGGTTATGTTGGGCTAGGCTTGGGTCTAGCTGGGGGTCAATTTGAAGGAACTTTGAACTTTAATCAAATTGGTCATGTTGGGCTAGGCTTGGGTCTTGGTCAATTTGAGGGAATTTTGAACTTTAATCAATTTGGTCATGTTGGGCTACGCTTGGGTCTAGCTAATTTGAAGGAATTTTGAACTTTAATCAATTTGGTCATGTTGGGATAGGCTTGGGTCTAGCTGTCACAAGGAACAACTTTGGTGAAGAATGGAAATGGTTTTGAGCCCAATTGAAAGGTCAATTTCACAAGGAACAGCTTTGGTGAAGAATGGAAATGGTTTTGAGCCCAATTGAAAGGTCAATTTGAAAAAATTTTGAACTTTAATCAATTTGGTCATGTTGGGCTAGGCTTGGGTCTAGCTTGGGTTAACCTTAGATGATCATAGGGAACAACTTTGGTGAAGGATGGAAGTGGTTTTGAGCTCAATTGGAGGGTCAATTTGAGGGATAATGAACAACTTTGGTGAAGGATGGAAGTGGTTTTGAGTTCAATTGAAAGGTCAATTTGAAGGAATTTTATTCAATCAATTTGGTCATGTTGGGCTAGGCTTGGGTCTAGCTTGGGTTAGCCTTGGGCTAGGTCTAAATTAGATCAATTTGGTCATGTTGGTCTAGGCTTGAGTCTAGCTTAGGTTAGCCTTGGGCTAAGTCCAAATTGGTTATTTTAAATGGTAAATAGGGACCTCATGAAGAGTTTTCAACATGAAATGGATGTCAATTTGGAGGTTAAGGCAATCAATTGGGTGAAATTGGGGACTTAACCAATTTGGGGCTAAATTTGGGAATTTTGGATTTAGGCCAAAATCAAATGGATTTGAGGCTTCACCAAGGCCAATTGATGGTTGATTTTGATGTATAGGAATGTTATAAAGATTTTTCAACATTAATTGAGGCCAATTGACTAGGCTATGAGTTCAATTTGGTGAGATTAGGTCATATGGTCAAAATTGAGGTTTTGACCCAAATCAAAATTGGGCTCAAATCTTGGACCAATTGAGCTTGGATTTGGTTTATTTTGGTCATATAAAAAGTGAATTTGAGTTTAGTATTGGAATTGGGGTCAATTGAGATCAAATTAATGGACATTTGAGTTGGATTTGGGGAAATTTGGGTCTTTTAAGGGCAATTTGGGGATGTTGGTTAAAGATGGTCAATTTGGCCAAATTGGGTCATGGGGTAGTTGAAAGAAATGAAATTAAGAATATTTTTGATTTATTAGGATTTTCTGGGAATTTTTGGAATTTTTGGAATTTTGAGCTATGGAGGGGTATTTTGGTAATTAGGGGGTGTTTTAGGGGTAAAAGGCTAAGATGGGTATTTTGGTAGAGTTGAGGTACCAATCATCATCAATAAGCCATGAACCAATGGAAATCCCATTTTGGGTCCTCTACATAGTGGTCTTAGCTAAACAATGGCCCTAGGGCTAATAGGTTTAGGGGATCATCTATATGAGTATCCCAAAAGATCAAGGGATCTAGGCTAGAAATTTGAGTTCAGGGTTGTGAGTGTAGTGAGTGCCTTAGATCAAGACCAACATCCAAGGTCAACCCTAAGGTCCAGAAGGGTGACTCATCTTGTGTTTCCCCCATAGTGACCCCACCTACTAAGTACTTAGAAGTTGAGACCAACATGTGGAACTTCAGGTTGAGTAAAGAAGAGTTTGGAATTTCTAGTGATGAGGGTTTCATGTCTAGTTTTCTAGGAATAGTCAACAGGAAAGGCTATTAAAGAGGAAAAACTAAACCTCAACAAAACATGAGGTCAACAGTTGTCCAATGGAGTGGTCTAGATTATTTTCATATTTACTGAGAGCCCTCTCCTAAACGCTATAAATAAAGTTCTGACCTCTTCATGAAAGAGGACCATAATCAACTAGATAAAGCCTAGAGCTTGAAGGAGAAGGAATGATGGTCCATTGTTCTACACTAAAGGTTCAGTGAATGTCACCTGCTCTTACAACCTTCAACCAATGTCAACCATTACTTACCATTTGTTGTTGGCCACCATCTACCACACCCAACTTGTTACAACAAATCATCTTTAAAAATCATGACATGTGCTATGGATTCTAAGCGTACATTAAGAAGTATGAAGCACTCTTTGTATCAATGAAAATTACACAACCTGAAGACAGTTTAACGACACCCCTCATACGATGTAACAATAAATTATAATGAATAGCCCAACATACGGTGAAACGATGTCTGTCAAAGATGATGTAACAATAAACCCTAAATATGGTGCAACTACATGTCTCACATACTATGTAAAAATGCCCTATTAAATGGTGTAATAACACATCACAAATACGATGCAACTACAAGTTGTACACATGATGCAATAAAGCCTTCTAAAAAGGACATAATAATGCACCCAAAAGAAGGTGCAACAATATTCTTAAGATGGTGCAACTTGCACTCAAATATTGGGTAATGAATAACCCAAAAACTATGTAACTATCCATCTCAAACATGATGCAACGAAATGCCCCACATATGTTGCAATGACGCATCCTAAAGAAAGTGTAACAATGCATCACATAATACTTGCTTAAAGCCACCGTACTTAGGAAATAGTGACCTTCTCGAGATCTCTAAAGCTCTCTAGTTTCAACTCCCCATTACAACCTACATGAACAACTATGATCTATGTGGTCAACTACTCATATAGCTCCCAA
Source organism: Phalaenopsis hybrid cultivar (assembly GCA_002079205.1). NCBI lineage: Eukaryota > Viridiplantae > Streptophyta > Magnoliopsida > Asparagales > Orchidaceae > Phalaenopsis > Phalaenopsis hybrid cultivar. The sequence continues at coordinate 5,896 of JXCR01134342.1, forward strand.
CTCCAGCCTCTGTAGTCAATGAATGTTATCACAGCTCTCGTAGCTCCCACATTCTGCCTCTCTGGCCCAAATTTTACCTCAATGGCTTATAACTAATGTTCCCAACTATGACCTCTATGATCTATGGTTTTTATCACAACTCTTGCAGCTCCCAACTTTGGTCTATATGGATTACGAATGTATTCTTAGCTCATGCAACTCTCTCAACTCTAGCTTCAATGGCCTATGGGTGTCACCGCAACTCATCACTATGAATTATGTGACCAATATCATCCTTCTTGGCACACAACCCCTATAGCTCCATAATATGGTCATTTTAGCAAACAGAACCTTCTTAATCAGTCAACTAAAAAACACATGGCCATCTACAACCATGGCTTTCAAATATGACTTCTAAAACATGTTGGCTTTATAACAACCATAAAAAACATTCACGCTAGACTAGTGCCTCCATAGCAATCAACCACAACCTTCATGGCTCGATAGTACTACTATTGTCGAAATACCTTTGTAAGTTAACTTTGTAATTCTATCTTCCCTAATTCAAGAAAAAAGTGGACATGCATACTCACCATTATATTATTGATTATTTCAACTGTACCAGGCTTCTGATTTTTTCCCATTTCTAAGAATTTTCAAAAAAAACCTCCAATTTTCCAACAAGCGATGTTATATAATTAACTCTCATATATTTACATACATACCTCCTAATTCTTATCTACTATAATCCGAACTGGTGTATTCCTTAGCCAGCACCAGCTATCAAGCATGAGTGCAAGTTGAAATGTGAGACAACTAGCCAAGCCAATTAGACTGAACAACCTGAATTAAGGGTCTGTTTGGGGTAGCTGCAGCTATAAAGTTGCTGAAGAAGAAGCTGTTATTCAAAGGTTGTGGTGACTATTGCAAAAACTTTTTTTGAGAAAGTGGGACTAAAACTTTCTAGCAGCCATCGCAGCTAGCCTGGTCTGTGGGAAAGCACAGTTTTCAATTGCAGCTTTTTGAAAATCCAGATAAAATGTAGTTTTTCCAATAAAAAAACTGTTATACGGCACCCAACCGCCATCCCGAATGCACCCTAAGTCGACTATCGAGTATGGCTGATAGTTCGTCTATGGAGATCAACACAAGAGAGTAAACTTGGCTAAAGTTAGCCATGCACTCCCCAAGGACTCAATTTATCTCACAAACCAAGAGATTAACCCATTTGAGAAGAATGAGTTCCTCTAAACATGGATTGACTGATGTTGGATCATCTCAAAAGCTGAGTGAGCATACAAAAATATGACTCGAAGAGCATTGCAGATAACAATTATCAAAATACAACACTGTCAAGGATAATGTTAATTATAGTATGAAAGTCGAATGAAGTTATAAATAGATGAGTTCTTTTGGTGTTTGAGCGTAATGAATAAATATTTATAATGTATGGAAATATCATTTATAAATAGAAGGATATTTATGTAAAAGAGATATAATTATATTATCTTCTCAAAATTCTCAAATTTTCCTTATATCCTGGATTTACTAAATCTTAATATAATATTGTTTTATCAAGTTCGGATTTATAGAAATTACTAGATTCATAATCAAACAATTTCATAATGTTTTGATTTCCAAATGCCTTATCTAGCACATAAAAATAAAAGAATCAATAAAAAAGTTATCATATAGTTTATTAGTTTAGTATATAAATAAATGATAAATGAAATGTGCTATTCTCTCCTTACATATGTAGGAAGCACATTTCATAAGTTTGACATTAGTATTTTGCAATAACACATTGGTGCTCTTTGTATTATAAGCCTAACCAGACATAAGCAACGCCAATTTTTCTTTTTTTGTCTTATTTTATGCATTTCATGTGAAAGATTCCCTCCATTACATTCAATTATTTTTCATTAATAGAAGAGTTAGTACTAAATATTTCGAGTCTTACTGAAACAATAAACTAAGTTACATATGATTTAATGTTTTTTAGAACGACTTAAATTAAAAAAGAAAACCGCTATAAAACGTAATAAAATTCCACTTAATTTTCTTAAATGCTGAAAGAGGTTAAAAAATAAGGCAAAATTTTAAAAAAAGATTTTTTATAATTTTATTATTACAAAATGACTAATAAAAATTACTTAAAATCGATAAAGACTACCATCTATTATTTCTCATAAATAGAAAATTCAATATTACGTATTTTTCGGTCTTGTGATAAACAATAAATTAAGTTACAATTGATTTAATATTCGTTAGAACGACTGAAATTTAAATAAAAAACGAACAACGCTATAAAATACAATTAAATTCCACTTAATTTCTTTACGTGCTGAAGTAAGTTAAAAAATAAGGGAAAATTTTTAAAACCGACGTGTTCTAATTTTAATATTTCAAGATGACTGATAAAAAAAATTTTAAAATTGATAAAATTATCGTCTCAAATGACAATAGGTGGGAAAAATCAGGTTCCCAAGAGGTGAATTTGCGGAAAAAATATTACATCAGCACTCTGCAAGTAGGGTTACGTGCGGAGCTCAATGAAATCACGCCACACGTTGAAAAAAAAATCGGTCTGGTAACATGGGAGAATATTCTACCCGTGTTATTCAGGTGTTATTGTATGTTATTCAAGTGTTATTGATGTGTTATTGTGTTATTATAACACCAGTAGTATTCCTAGAACACAATAACACATGAATAACATATAATAACACATGAATAATATGGGGGGGGGGGAATATTCTGCTGTGTTGTGTTATTGTGTTATGTAATTTCATTGGACTTTGCACGTAACTCTCCGTGCGGAGTCCTGGCGTAATATTTTTTTGAATTTGCGGGTACCCCCACATGTTCCCATGTAGGAAGTCAAGTTCCTTGGTTTAATACATTTTTTTTTAATTAAAGATTTTTTATATTAAAATTTTAAATTTTTTTTATTATTTATTTTTTAAATTTTATTTTGTATTAAAATCATATTAAATTTTGTCTGTAGATTAATAAAATAAATAATTTAATATTATAAAAACACTTTTTAATTTTAATATATTTATTTTTAAAATTTTAATATAACTCATGCATATTAGAAATTTGTGGCAGTAAAGTAACGGATTATCGTCTTAGCACTGTACGAGAATTCAACATACACACAAATCAAAGAGAAACAAACAGTGATGACTCTAGAAGTTTTTACGTGGAAAACCCGGAATAGAAAAAACCATTGGGCATGACCCAGTTGCGAAAGTCCACTTTTGATTGATGATTACATAAATCCCTTGTTCCACTGGAGAGAAAGAGTAACTATATTTTTCAGATTACAGCGTCAGCTATCCGTGTTTGGTTGGTGGTGATTGTTAACGTTTGGCGGAGGTCGGCAGTGTTTGACGACGCTAGGCGATGGTCGATGGTGGTTAGAGGCGGTCAACGGTAGTAATGCTGAGCAGTAGCTCCTCCTCAAAGCTGTCAGCGGATGTCGGCAGTGATGCTGAGAAGTAGCTCCTTCTCAAGGCCTCAGGCTCTCTTTATGCTTAAGCTCCCCCCTCATGAGAGGGGAGGGACTCTATTTATTGTGTTCTTGGTACACTTAATGCAGGAATATGAACTATTTTGATCGGATGGTCCGGAAAGCTACCCTCAATCAAACAATGAATAAACGACATTTGGGTGTCTTAATGATGCCAAAATTGATTGATCTTGGGCTTTTTGGATTTGTCTTGTCGAGATGCTCCATTTGACTATAAGCTTGCAAGGTTTGACATCTTTTTGACCTTTTAAATATGTCTGAAAATATTTGAAGAATGGTTTAATAACTTGATCTAGGCTTGATTTGAGTCGAATTGGACTAACTTTGATAAGATTGAGTCCTCATCGAGATGGTTAGTTTGACTGTAAGCTTACTGAAGTCGGAGCTCTAAATGACTGTTAATCAAACTTTGAGTATTTCTTGCTCAAAAAATTATCTCGAGATTCTTGCCTGATGATGAAAATTTTTTGGTGGTGTATCCGTTACCCCGTATTTTCTGCTCAGTCCAATTTATTGTTAAAAAATATCCAAATTAAGAGCTTTTTTATTTTTGTCACACATATGTATCATTATATATATATATATATATATATA
>JXCR01134343.1:3528-23277 GCA_002079205.1 Phalaenopsis hybrid cultivar
CCCGATCATCCGATAAAGACGTTTTAATTCAGTTACAATTTTGGTTTTATTGTTTTGTTTATAATTAAATTTTGAGTTATCTTACATTTTGAATGTTGTGACGGTGAATTTTATTTTGTTTGATTTTTTTTTTGTTTATGTTCTATGATTATCCTAAAAGTTTTAGTTTTGACATGCATGGTGACATCATTGTTGAACATGCAAGTTCATGAGCAAGACAAAATATGTAAAAGTAAATTGCAATGTAATAACTTAAAGAAGCGTACTTGTCGATTCTTCTCGTTCCGTCACCTGAAAGTTCAGTACTTGCAAGACATATATATAATTTTGCTAGAATTAAAACATGCTTGTAGAAAAAATAGGAAGTACAAGTTTAAGGTGTGTCTACCAGATCTTATATTATATCTTAGTGGGTCCTATTTATTTAAGTGTATAGATGATTTCTTAAACAAGACATAATGAGTTTAATCATACTTCAAGATATCCAAAAGAGTATGAGAAAGGTTCAGGGATCAGGTCCTAAACATCTCACAATCCCTTGAAAAGTCCTGAGTTTATTCAAACTCATTATATTGCGTAATAACTCATCCTTATCATACCCTTATGCTCAATGAACTAATGTTTTAACCAACCCTAACGATGGGATAATTATTACTAGAAGTTTTATTTATAAATTATACAATTAAAGGCCCAACTTTATTTTATTTTATACATTTAAGTTTTATTTTATACATTTAAATTTATAATTAATCCAAATTTATTTTATTTTATTTTTTAGAGTTTGCAATAGTTAGGATTATTTTTAATGAGTTAAACCAAGTTTATATTTTTCCTATGGTCTTTTCACCACAGTGAACATACCAAAACAAAATTTTTATTTTTATGATGATTATTTTAATTTTTATAATTATTTTACCAAAATAGGGACCGTTAACTTGAAAATTAGATATTTTTGGTTAGAGTTGCCCCCTGACCTTGGAAAAATCAGGGGAGATACCTAACAATAGATAATTCAAAAGCTCAATGGTCCCATGCCATTGTGATATGTCTAGACAAATGGAGAATTCGAATAAGAAAAACACATTTAATTAATTAAAAATAATATATGCATCAAACAAAAATGAAACCATTTCCACATTCTTCTCCTCTATTCACCATGTAAGTTGAAATTTTTATTTTTTTTTTGTGATTTTCTACACAAAGATATGGATTTTCTAAGTTCTGGCCATTTAAATAAATCAGAAAATCCTGATTTTTCTAGTTTATCCACCGTGGCGCCACATCATCCTCGACATCTCCGAAGCTCCACGTGACGTCTTCTGGTTCGGAGTAGCCATCTGAGTTAGCCCATACTTTATGAACCGAAGCCCATTCAACGCGATCTCAACCATCAATGTGATACACGCGAGATCCAACGGTTGTGGATCATCGTCCCCAACAGATTCAACCCGAGAGCCGTCCACCTTGAAACCCTAATATCTCGAGCTACAATTGACCAAGCAACTTCGGGTTTGATCCTATGGACTCGTCTAAGTGAGACGAACCTATCCATACAACTAACCTACCATGAAATCGATCCTATGCTCATGGAGTATTAAAATAAGCTCAGGATGAGGGAAAAATCTTATACCTTGGTCCAAGAGGGGAAGCCTCAATTGGATGTTTGGAGAAGCTTCGTGGAGATTCAAAGAGCTTGAGGATGAAGTTTATGGTCGTGGTGAATTGTTTAGACCCAAGTTCGAACAAGGCTGATTTTGGGTGTTGATCAAAGTCCACCCAAGGCTGGTTTGGTAATGGGGCCTTTGTGGGGAATCTTGTTCTCTCACTCAGGGGATGGTGTGTGTGCAATTAATTTGGTTTTGGTGGAATTTTGAGAGATGTCCTGCTTCGGGCTCGAATTAGGGTTGAAAAATTGGCTCTGATCAGTGAGGAAGAGGGCTAGAGAATGGTTGCATTGCACTCAAGAGGTCTTCGAGAAGCTTTATGAACAATTTTGGCAGAGTCTCCCCAAGGAGCTCTCCCCTCTTGGTCGCGGAGGGTGAGTTTAAATAGAGGAGGCCATATTGGCCCTCAAGTGCAATTGGTGGGTGGAAAGGGTTGCTTAGGTGGATTGAAGAAGAGTACAAGTGTCCAATTGGAATGAGACAGCTTGGATGGGTTTAATTTTGAGTTTTGACCATATGAACTTCCTTGGTCATGGTATTTTCAGACAGCCAAGGTGACTGGCATACCATGGTTAGGTCACCATTTGGTCTGGGGAATCAGGCTCGGGTTTGGTGCAATCAATTGAGGTTGGCCATGTGTAAATGTGTTGGATTAAAGAGGAATGAGGGAAAAACCATTTTGGGTCAATTTGGGTCAAGACATGGTTTGGGGCCGGGTTCACCCACCAAAAAAGGTTTGGGTGCTGAGGAGAATTAGGTGGTTCAGCTTAAATACTGAGGAGGAGTCTCCATCCAAGGGATGTTGCCTAAGCATAGGTTTAAGTGTGTCATTAAAAGGGTTGAAGAATTTTTAAAGAGGCTTAAAAGTGACTTGTCCTCTTGGCATTAATAGCTTGGTGATATGACAAGGCTTGCATGACTCACCTATGGCTTGGGAATGGCTTCATGGCTTCCCTTTGACTTGGTGATCTTGCATGAGGAAGGATTTTGGAATTATGGGGTATTTTTGTGGAGTTTGTCATGAGGCTTGATTTGTAATGATTTGATCATGGATTTAAAACTTAGGGAATGATTTTGATTGAATGGATGATGAGGGGAAATTGGCATGTGGGTTTTTAATTGAATTTGGGCTTTTGGAATTAAACTTGTTGGGCTTGGGATTTTAAAATTAGAGATGAATTTGGGCTAAAATTTGGATCAATTGAATGTTGAATTTGATGTAGGAGTGTATCCTGAAGAGTTTTGAAGTGATTTCAAGAGAATTGAATTGAATTTGAAGGCCAATTTGGTGGATTTAGTTATATGGTAAAATTAGGGCTTTTTGATTTGGGTAAAATTGGGCATGCAATTGGGATTGAATTTTTTTTAGATTGGGATTGAGGGTACTGAATTTGGTTTTGAATTGAAATTGTGAAAGATTAGGGTCAGTTGGGCCAATATTGAGACTAATTTGGGGAATTGGGCCCTTAAAGACAAATTTGGGGCTTTGGGTCAAATTGGGTAAAATTGGTCAAATTGGGACAATGTCATGGTTAAAAATTGAAATTGAGAATATTTGGGATGATTTTGGAATTTTTGGGGAATTTTTGAAATTTTTGGGTCATGAGGGGCATTTTGGTAATTTTTGGCAATTTTGAGAATATTTTGAGAATTTGATGATTTTTGGGAATTTTGACCATTTAGGTAGTTTTGAGTGGTTTGAGATTATTTTTGGGTAAATTTTGGTAATTTTGGGATTTTTGGCAAAAATGAGGGTTGTAGGGGTATTTTGGTAATTTGATGATTTTTTGCTAGAATGAGCAAGTTAGCCATGCCAAACCAGTAGGAGCCATGTGAGGACTCATTTTGGATGCTCAATATGCTGGTTCTAACCCTCTTAGCCAAAGACCAGGGGTATAGGTTGATTCATTTCAGCTTTCCAAAGGGAATCATGACACAAAATCAATGAGTCTTAGGGTTTGGGGTATGTAAGAAAGTTTGGTATGTTCAAGCCATCTCAACCAAAACCAGACCACCAAAGGTTAGTCCAAAGGTCTGACCAACCTATGGAAGACTCCCCTTGAGTTCCCTCATATTGACCCCACCTACTAAGTGATAGAGGTTATGACCAATATGTGGAACTTCAAGTTGAGCAAAAAAGAGTTTAGAGTTTCTAAAGATAAGGCTTCCTTTTCTACTTTTCTAGGAATAGTCAACAGGAAAATCTTGTTGCTAGACCCTGGGCTACAAAAGAGGACAAAGCCATACCTCAACAAAAAATGAGGTCAATATGACCTGACTCACTTTGATATATCTTTTTATGCTTAATCTCTTTTATATTTATAACATGTTATTGAATGAAATGACACTTTAAAGAAATGTTACTTTCATATCTATTTTGTAGGTATACCAATATGGAGCGCAACAAAGCTGAAACAGGGCGAAACAGTGGAGTTGCGTGTTGTGTGGCTCTATAGCGCTAGATACGACTTTAAACAGGTGTCATAGCTCACCAAATGGTTTCTGGATGATATGGGTCATTCTAGGACTTTATTGAAGCTTTTGAACGACTTGCACGCCCCTTGGAGTGATTAAATGAATCTAGACACTTGGAGTGGCTTTTGAATGAAAAGTTGTCTCTTGGAGAGATTGGTGAGGGATTTCGAGAGATATAATTAAGGAAGCGGCGCATGAATCGACAGCAGGAATTGTTGGAGAGATTTTCTTCTTTCTTTCAGAGGGAAAAAACTAAGTATTATGCTTTTCATTTTCTTGTAGTTGTCGTAAACACTTTCTAGTGGATTTTAATTAAATTAAATTAAATTTTTTCTTATGTTTTATCCATGCTTCGTTAGTAGCATTCTTTACTCTTTTCTTTTAATATGAAGTAGTGACATGTGTAGGAAAATTTATTTTAGGATAGAATTATTTTTATTTTCATGTGATGAGTTATATCTCATTTGCTATATTGACATAAGCTAAGTGACAATAAGTTATATTAACATTTGTTGCATGTGAAACTAAGACTCGAGAAAACGGTGATCTTACAACTCGAGTGCACTCACATTAGCCGGTTGACTACTAAAATAGTTTAGGAGGTAATGCAATTTTAAAGAAATATAATTTAATGACATGTTTCTATTAGATGCTTCTAAGTAACAGATAGTTGCATAAAACAAATAGATTACTAAGCTTACCAATACACTCGAAAGAGGGTAGGTAGACATATGTTCCTTTTTGACACAAAATTTATTACTTAATTCTATCAATCCTTTTATTACTTATGTCATATCTTCATTTTAATTTTCTTTTACAATAAAATAGATGTATGTTCAGAAATTTAGATTTGCTTAGATATTATCTTATTTCAATAATGTGATGGCATTTTCACGAGCTCCTAATTGACTTTGCAGACTGATCACTTGTAAGGTTAAAATCTGTTGTGAAATATAATGATCCGGAAGGGCTATGATTTCACCTAACTAGTGAGTACCTCATTTCATCTTGGGCGGAGTCGTTGCGATTACCTGAGGGGAGTGCAAATAGATAGGGTGATGTATTTTGATGGCATAAAATTGATGTTTTTAGGGTGATAGACTAAATTCTTTTATAAATTCAGTTTACAGTTTGGATCATAAGAGTCTCTTGTAGGTTCTATAAATATGGCACAGTGAGTAATCTGAAAGTGAGAGACCAAAATCTACTCAGTACTACTGCACAAGCTTGTAAAAAACTAAAGAATTAGCTAATGTTCTTTGCTAGCACCAAGAGGGGGTAAAGAATATGAATGCTCTTATTTGTCTCTAACAACATTATATTTTTAGCATTTCATTCCTAAATATTATTTAGGGCATTGTACGAGAAGTGTAGTTTTTATCATCTCAAAATTCTCCAAACCAATTTATCCAAAAAATTTATATTTAAATCTAGAAAAGATATCCTTATATTTAAGATTTTCATTTAAAAGTAGTTGTTAGAAAAATTACTTTAATTGACATTCCAAACTAAGGATTGATAGTAGTAAACTAGAATTAGCCTTATGGATTTCTTACCTCGCTTCTCTGTGGGATCGACACCGTGGTCTTAAAAGAAAACCTTATATTACTTGAAACGATACACATACTTGCGTAGTACCCCTAATGTATAAACTACTTTTTAAATTTCTTAATATTTTGATTTTGGACAATAGCCGCTAAATATATAGGGTCAAGATTTTGGTCATCTTATGGTAGCTAAATTACTGTGTAATTGCAAGTTAGGTCAATTTATTGGGCTTATCCGCGGTGATAGAAATCTCCAAGGTTGTCTCATTGGTCGCGATGCCCTCTTATCTCTAGTTAAACAGGTTAAATGACTCATGTTCCATGTTTCCTACTGCTCAGAGGTAGTGGCCCCTCAACTACTTGAAGTCTCTTTTGTTTGTGATCACTTCCCCATCTCCGAGGAACCTGACCACAATGTGGTAGGTGAACACCATGACCTTGAAGCGATTCAACAATGAGAGACTAAAGATGGTTTTGTAGTTTTGAGGTGAGTCCAATGTCAGAAAGTCTTTTGTCTTTGTGAATTGCTACTTACATTCTCCCCAAGTGACCACCAATAGCCTTAAGCACAACACCTCCTTCCTTTATGCTGAAAAATCATATAGTGGGCCAGTTGGTGCTACGTGTTGGTCAGCCCAAAGAAGCTGATCAAACACTAACTTGAACAATATGTTCATAGAGCTAGCAGTTGACATGAATCAAAATTTCATATTTTTAATGCTTTTATTCTAGTAATTTTTAACTTTAAATACATGATGTTATGCTTTTGAAAGGTTGAAATTACATTTTACAGGTTACAGGAGGACTCACATGAAAATTAAAGTGAAATAAGGAATTTTGGGAAAACCCGTACCTAAAGAGCCATGCCTAAAGCTGGTGTGATCACACCCCTTGAGTAGTGTGGTCACATCCCAACAATGAAGAGGCCCGCGCTATGAAAAAAAGTTCGGTGTGACCACACCGCCTAACCCGAGGAGGTAGTGTAATCACGGCAAAGGCCTGACAGGGTCACGACGACATAATTTCAGATTTGGAAGCTCTTTAGTGTTGGATTCTGATGCATTTGGTAAGGATTTTGAATTCATGCTATAAAAACATTGTATTGGGAGATTATAGGGAGGTTTTTGAGAGGAGATTGCAAAAGGAGGCTAGAGTTTTTAGAGAAATTTATTTTCTCGTTTCAGATTTTGTTTTTCTATTTTTGTGAGAGAGTTTTGTGNAGCCAAGCCTGACTTGAGCTCGATTTCTTAGCGCATCGCACTCAGCTCACGTCGAGTTGAGGCCGAGTCAACACATGAATAGGCTCGACTAGATCACATGAACCCACCCTTAAAACAAACTTTGAAGAATGCAGCCCAGTAACTCCGCCTCCATAAAAATTTAATTTGGCTAAAGAAAGGAATGCGAACTTCACGACACGTGTGCACCTACGCACCACACGAACAATCGTAAATGAAGAAGTCTAGAATATTAAAGGGACATTTACACAAATACCACCTAATTTCTGTGTATTTAAATATCTNGGATAAAGTGCCGAGCCAAGCCTGACTTGAGCCCGATTTCTTAGCTCATACTACAAGTTGCGGCCGAGTCAACACATGAATAAGCTCGACTAGATCACATGAACCCACCCTTAAAACAAAGTTTGAAGAATGCGGCCCATTAACTCCGCCTCCATTAAAATTTAATTTGGCTAAACAAAGGCGTGCGAACTTCACGACACGTGTGCACCTACGCACCACACGAACAATCGCAAATGAAGAAGTCTAGAATATTAAAGGGACATTTACACAAATACCACCTAATTTCTGTGTATTTAAATATCTAATACCTAATTTTTAATTTTTTTGCTTAGATTTCCTTATCATCCAAATATTCATGTCGCGCAAGAATCCATGCATAGATAAAGTGATATGTACCTAAAAATTAAAATTTAGTTGAGTTATGTAAATAAATATATACCACTTGAATTTTATTTAAATTATTATCACGTTATTATAACTCATGCGCACATCCTATCTGTGACGAGACTTTGTGGTTGGGGTTAAAACACCAAATCAATTGGTCCAGTGGGGTGCAACATATGATACTTAATATAAATGTCCATCTTATATATATATATAACATGTGTAGATCAAGAATGTGTTGGCATGGATCCCGAGGAGAGCCAGCGATCGAGATAAAAGGAAGAACAACAGAGAAGGGGTCCGCCGACATGAGTCTAATAGACTCACTTGTCCATTTGAATGTAATCATCAAAGTACGAAGGATAATCGAGTCAGGAGAATGACAGAAAGAATGATCTGAGTCCGAATTGATCAGACTAGAGTGAGAGAAAAAAAAAACACCTATGCCAAATACTCTGAGAGCATCTGCGCCATTCAAGGAGGTGCGCCCGCGCAACGCAGCGCACCTGCACCAACTTTGTTTCCGTCAGCATGCCAACGACACAAGCACTCATTCGACGGCGTGACCACGTTGCCCCACTAGAGCGAGAGGCGTTGTTATGAACCCCAACGACATGAACATGTGATTGATGAATCATTGAACTCTCTCTCTTATGCCCTTCGTCCACCGACCATTCAACTCTGTATTACACCCCTGCGTATCACACTCAATCACACGACTCATAAATCTCTGAGGCTCTTCCTCCTCATCGCATCTCTTCTCTCACTTGGTCCGATGCCCAGTCCAACCAGGTTCTTCCTTTCTCCTTTTCTTTTTCCCCTTCTCTCTTCTTCTTATCTTCTTCCCCATTCTACTTCTTCCCACTCTTCATCTCTTCTTCTCCTCATTTCTTCCTCTTTGCAGATCACTTCACTACACTTCTTAGTTCTTATTCTTCACTCCACTTCACCTTCTTCTTTTCCTTCTTCTCTCCTCCTTACTAATATCTTCCGCCCCCATCATCTCACCAAATCCCTAACACCACTACGCTCTCCTTCTCTTTTTAATCATACGTTTCATATGCTATATCTCATTTATAGTTTAGTTCATAAAAATATTTCTCATACTTGGTACCTATCCATGTGTAATTTGTGGAAATGTTTCTCATGCATAATATCTATCCATGTATAGTTTATGGAAATGTTTCTCAAGCTTAGTACATATTCATGAAGAGTTTATGAAAATGTTTCTCATGCTTGGTATTTGTTGAGTCCATATTTTTCCTATGAATCAGACCTTAACCAATAATAAAGGTGGCCTTCTTAGCATCAAATAGGTGCATCTTGATTTGGAGGTAGTTAGATAAACCGTTTAGGAAACTCATCATGGAATGACCCATAGATGCATCCACCCAGGCGTCAAACAATGGTAAGGGGTAGCGGTCCTTTGAGGAGGCAACATTTAAATTCGTGTAGTTTAGCCACCTCTGCCATTTTCCATTGGACTTCTAGACCATGACGATGTTTCACACCTAGGTGGGGTACTGCACTTTCTTGATATACCCTGCTTCCTTCAGCTTTAACACCTCCTCTCTGATGGGCCTTGTCAGTGTAGTTGCCGAGCCTCTAATCTTCTATTTTATTAGTCAAACGGTGGGGCTCACATTTAGCTGGAGGCAGGCGACATTAACTGATATCCTTGACATCTCTGCAGCGGACCAAGCGAAGACATCATGGTTGTCCCAAAGTGTTTTAATTAGCTGCTCCTTGTACCCTGCATCAAAATTATCACTTAGCAGTAAAGATTTATGATTCACCTTAAATTTACTTGTTTTAAGTGTATATTTCATGATCATTTTTATGCATATTTTTTTATGACATTATACTTTAAAGAAGGTATTTTGCATGTTTTTGGTTTCATGTATTAAAATTAGAGTTTTAGCGCAAATGAAGCACAAATGATGCAATTTGGAACCAAATTGAGCAACGAAGAAAATTCTGACCTATCGGCACTAAAAGGTTGGGGGGTTGTGGAGTTGTTGGTTGTCAGGATGGATATCCCAGCACCCGTTTTATTTTAATTTAATATATAATTTGGAAAAAAATAGTCTTTTAGATTTTTGAAAATACAAGACCGAACCGATCTCATATCCTCAGTAGTTTAAATAAACGAATATAATACCTCAAATAATGTATTCATCCCGAAGGATAAACACACTGCTTACTGGTAAGACTCGATTAAATAACTAAAGATTGTATGACATCCGTTAAGTTTGCGAAACCATTTTTATTATAAGCCGACAAGTTCCCTTATTTAATATGAATGAGTAAATAGAGTTTATATTAAGCTGGGTTTGGAAATGTTTTCTATAAGGGCAAGCCCCTATAGTTAATTACATCTTAGATAACCGAAGTCACCTAAGGAAACTCTCGATAAAAATCAGGGGATATTGTATTCAAGGATTTCAAAGGAATAGGACTTTTTCAAGAAAATCAGACAAAGATGTGTAAAAGGGGAATGACTCAAACTTAGAACATTTTATAGAATCCAAAGGAAGAGAGATTAAGGGATGCCACAGATCCTCAGGAGAACCTCGATGACTTCCCAAAACTATCATACTGTTTGGCTTCAGTTTTAAAGAGAAATTATTTAATGTTTCATCCTGCAAATTTTATTATTTAGGGCTTACATTCGTGTAAAACAATTACGTAAATAGTCTGGAAGATGTGAAGATTTAGGTAGTGATGAATGACAACCTCAGAATCCTAAGGCGAGTTATGACTAATATTGTATAGCAGAACCATACAGAGGTCTAAAGATAAATTGAGGATTCGTGCCGCATAAGCAAACAACCACGAAGTCCTATGGATTTGTTGTTTAATTCTAATGAATGATTTAGCTGGTGTAGACATGTTTTGCTGTTGAAGATGACTGCGCTGCCCACAATTCTAACTAAAAGTTCCTCGTCGTGGCGAGTTTAAGTTTTACAATATGTCAAGTTATGATGTCAAATCAAATGTTCCCAAGGGTCATGGTTATTTAAATATTATGAGGCATATTAAAGTTGATTAGAGCGACACCGATTATGATGCTACGGTTCCCTCATTCTGGTACCACTATTTTCTTTCGGATTCACTTAGTCCAAATAAATTTACTAAACTCAACTCAATGAGTTCCATACTTTCATTTAGACCGTGATAAATCTCGTTAGCAACCGTAGGTTATCTCCTCCGAGAGATTCCCGATCATCCGATAAAGACGTTTTAATTTAGTTGTAATTTTGGTTTTGTTATTTTGTTTGTGATTAAATTTTGAGTTATCTTATATTTTGAATATTGTGGCAGTGAATTTTATTTTGTTTGATTTATTATTATTATTTTTTTTTGTTTCAGATCTATGAATTTGTATGAAAATTAAGTCAAGTGCCACACCTAAATTGCAGAAGCACGATAGTCATCAATGTTGGAATAACATCGAAGAACTTTGTTCCACGAAAGAGGATACTGTTATAGCTTTTTCATGCCTTTGACCCTGAGCTACAAATTCTTTCAGCTGTTCTACCTTGATCTACTTCTCGATGAGAATCTTGAGGTGCCTGCATTTCTTCGTGACATAGTCGTGGATTGTATAGTACTTACAATACTTGCTCACGTTTCAGAGAAAAAATTTTGGCCCTCATTAGCGTGGCTTCCTTGAAGTATTCTTTATTTAGGATGATGTCTACCAACTTTGCCATTGATACCCTCAATGGGGTAAAATGTCAGCCATTAAGCTCGTTGTGCAATTGCTTATAACATTATGCCGATTGCTCATAATATCGAGCCAACTCGGGATCACGGTTCCTCGCCAGATCTTCCTGTTGGTTGCACTGATCATATCTTCTATTTTCGTGAGAGGATTGCCTACTAAGTACTGACGCCTGGCATGTTGTCGACGGTCTTCCCTTGGGTTCAACTTGCTACTTTGAGGAACCCTTTTCGGGGATTAACACTCTGTTTGCTTTCGTTTAAGAGTGCTCTCATCAGCGAGCATGTACTTGTTTTCAATCTCCAACAAGTCAGCCATGCCTTTATGTTCTTGTAAGTTGAGGTTGAAACAAAACATTTCTAACCTCAGGAACTACTCCAACGTGGCTTGTGCCATGTCAGTTCGAAGGTCTTCTACCTCCAGCATTTACCTCTAGAAACGAAGGATATAAGAGCGCAGACTCTCGTTTGGGCCCTGCTTCATCTGTCAGATGGCTCACGCTCTCTTCTTTGGTGCCCGGGCTCTCATCTACCCTAGAAAGAGAAGCCTTCAGAAGTTTGAAAAGTTGTCGGTGCTTCTGGTCGGAAGCGAGTGGAACCACTTCAAGGCTATAGACCTCATATTGGTAAAGAACAGTTGACACTTGAACACATCTGAGATCAAAAAAGCAAGCTCATTATTGATTTGAACAAGACGATGTGGTCATTGCGATCTGACTGCTCTCTGATAAGGATCTAGCATTGGAAGCTTAAAGTTCTCCTGGAGTTCGACTTCAAATATGTGACGCGGGAAACGATTATCCGGTTGTTGTGGTGTTTCAGAGTGTCCAAGTCATTGCTTCTCCACTTGCACAGATCTCGCGCTGTCTTGGAGCTTTGAGTCATGGACTCTTTTGGGGTTGTAGTTCAATCTTATATCTTTGTGCAACAACATGGCCTTCTGTGATGAGTTCTACTCCTGGGGGTCCTCACTTCCTGCTAGGGCCGACATGGCCTTTAGGACCTTCGTGATCTGATCTGACACTTGGACCATGATCGAAGTCCTCATCTCCAGCATCCCTGATTGCATGTGTTGCTCTATGCTTCTCGTGCAGGTTTCACTTTAGTTATTTCAGCGAAAGATGTGCTCCTCTTGTTGTCAACGACATGACTCAACACTCATCACATCTTTTAGGATGTTGAATCCAAAATTATCAGAGAAATACACATAAGGAAGAGAGCGATAAGGAGAGGAGGGAGGGAGGGAGGGAGGGCAAGGAGAGCAAAAGAACAATATAAAAATGTAAATTTGTGTAAACTTTATTCATGAAATTAACTCCTATTAACATGAATTGGGGATATTTTATTACATTATATACCTCTAGTGTACGCAGATACGACTGTGGTAATCTAGTATATACATGAATATTAGGCTGGGAGACTCAAGGTTCCCGGCTAGACAGAGACTGAGACATTTTAAAACTCTAGGCAACACAAGATCGAGTCCATAAGAAGTGGTTCGGTCGAGAGAGTTTGGTACTAACAACAGCCTCCTGCCTGGCTTCATTTTGGTCAGGTGGTCGTTCGCTGGGGGTTCGGTGAAAATTGTCGATTTGACTATTTGTTGAGAGTTTCTCCCTGCACAGGGGTTGGGAAGCTTCGACCAATTATTTTGAGGTCAGACAACTCACTCCGCTCATCCAACCGGACTAGAAGAAATGGGGCCAGATTTTTCTGTTCGAGTCTTGTGTCGACATGTTAACTTTTAGAAAAATGGTTGAATTCCATCAGTCTGGGAAATGCTTTCCTCCTGGTTTATGAGAGCTGGTCGATTAAGCATGGGGTGTCAGACTGTCCCAGGCGGGCCCCCTCGATGCCACTTCGTCTTTTCCCAACGACTGTGGGATGTTCTCGAGATTCTTGGTAACACATTTTTCATATACATACACTTATATAATGTATTATTTAATAAAATTTAATTAATTTAATTTTCTTTAATTATATATTTAATAATAATAAATTATAATTTAATATCAATATGCATATAGATTTAATAAAATTTCTTCTAATATTTTTATTTTAGTAAAATTATTTGTTTGTATTTATTTATGTAATTTGATTGCGCGAAAATTAACCTATGCTTGTATTAGTTTATTTAGTTTACAAAAACGAGTTAGATAATAATTTAAAATTCATTCAATTATTTATTTATTTAAATTTATAAAATTATTTATTAATGATTTTAAATAAAAAATTAAGCATTTATTTAAATTTTTAACTTAATTCATTTGGTTTATAATTATGAATTCCTGAAGTGAGGCCATCCTCAAAGAAAAAACAATTTTCATGATATCCATCAATAATGAGTGCTAACTCTTCAGGCAACGCAAACGTGGCCACTGGTTACTTGATTTCCANCGATGAGGAGAGGGAGGGAGGGAGGGAGGAGAACAAAAGAACAATATAAAACTGTAAATTCGTGTAAATTTTATTCATGAAATGAACTCATATTTATAGGAATGGGGGTTATTTTATTACATGATATACCTCTAGTATACGCAAATACAGCTGTGGTATTCTAGTATATACATGAATATTAGGTTGGGAGCCTCAAGGCTCCCGGCGGGACAGGGCTCGAGACCTTGTAAAACTCTAGGCGTCGAGTCCCTAAGAAGAGGTACGGTTGAGAGAGTTTTGTACTTACGACAGTCTCTTGCTTGGATTCGTTTTGGTCAGGTGGTCGTTCGCTGAGGGTTCGGTGTAAACTGTCAATTTGACTATTTGTTGAGAGTTTATCTCTGCACAGGGGGTGGGAAGCTTCGACCAATTATTTTGGGGTCAGGCGACTCACTCCACTCATCCAATCGAACTAGAAAAAATAGGGTCAGATTTTTCTGTTTGAGTCTTATGTGACATGTTGACTTTTAGAAAGGTGGTTGAATTCCATCAGTCTGGGAAATGCTTTCCTCCTGGTCTATGAGAGCTGATCGATTAAGCAAGGCGTGTGAGACTGTCCCGGGCAGGCCCCATTGATGCCACTTCGTCTTCATCCGCTGACTGTGGGATATTCTCGAGATTCTTGCTAACACATTTTTCATATACATATACTTATATAATGTATTATTTTATAAAATTTAATTAATTTAAATTTAATTAATTATACATTTAATAATAATATAATATAATTTAATATTAATATGCATATATATTTAATAAATTTTCTTCTAATATTTTTATTTTAGTAAAATTATTTGTTAGCATTTATTTATGTAATTTGATTGCCCCAAAATTAAAGTATGTTTGTATTAGTTTATTTAGTTTATAAAAACTAGTTAGATAATAATTTAAAATTCATTCAATTATTTATTTATTTAAATTTATAAAATTATCTATTAATGATTTTAAATAAAAAATTAAGCATTTATTTAAATTTTTAACTTAATTCATTTATCTTATAATTATTAATTCCTGAAGTGAGACCTCAAAGAAAAAACAATTTCCATGATATCCATCAATAATGAGTGCTAACTCTTCAGGCAACGCAAACGTGGCCACTGGTTACTTGATTTCCAATAAGCACCCAAGACCATTACCGGCGACGGAGGTGGCCGGCGGCCGTGTTCTAGGACTGACTTCACTTCCAACAGTATCTTAGACGATTTTCTGGTGAAAAGGCGTCACCTTTGACTAAGAAAACTCATTTGAAGTCAACCTTCCCCACCATTTTCCTTGTTTTTTTTTAATTTTTTTCTGGAGTCCAGTTTTTCTTATCTTCGTCTGTTTCCGCTAGCTTCACGACGCCTGTCGTGGAGGGAGGGAAAAGCACAAGCGAACAAGGAAAAGTCGGTTCGCTTTCCCACTTCGATCGGTGCCACGTCCTTTTCACCTTCTTCTTACTAAGGGTGAGATATAATTACTAGCCAGCAAATTTATTTGTAAATTTCATAAAAAATTGTAACTATGAAGATTTAATTCCGCATATATTGAAATTTGTGCATCAGTTCACGTAAATTTTCAGATTATTTTTATTGAGNCTGGAGTCCAGTTTTTCTTATCTTCGTCTGTTTCCGCTAGCTTCACGACGCCTGTCGTGGAGGGAGNTTTTCTTTTAAAAGAAATTTGATTGATTGAAGGGTCAAAGCTCTTTGATAAAGATTAGATATATGAATCTTGGTCTTAATTTTATATAAAACTAATGAATTGGGCATGTTTTTATATTAATTGTTACATATTATATTGACACGCAACATACCATGCGTTGAAAATATACTAAGAAGCATCAGAAGCACCGTGTTCGAGAGCAGTATTCATTTTTTTTTCAAATTTTTCTTATTTTATAAATTGTAAGTTAATTTTTTTATCTAAAATTAAAATTTGTCTGATAATCTCATTATGTGCTCCGCAGCAAACCAGAAGCCAGCAGTCATGTCTTAAAAGGAGTAATCTTTAATTCAAAGGGGTGATTTTTATTTTTTAATTTCTTTGTATTGTTTACATAAGCTGTAAATAAGAGAAATAAAATAAAAAATGAATTTTTTAAATATGAACTTCTTTCCTGTGCTCATAAATTGTATATCTCTTGCATTTTCTAGTTTAAAAAGCATCCATTTTATTCTGTAAATGTTATTTCTTCTAAATTAAATTAGTTGAATCATATGATGGCTAAATCTTTTTCATATTTTATGAGAGTTGGATAATATATTAGNCCCATGTTCGGCTCCGCTGGTCTCTCTCTCGGCCTGGTGAGCAGCCTCTTCTGCCACTTAAAATCTTAGCTATATATTCTTTCTTCTTTTCATTTTGCGAACTTAAAAAATTGTTTTTTTTATTGTTTGTTTGTTTCGATTTTTGTTAAGCAATCGAATCTGGAGGGANGCCATGTTCGGCTCCGCTGGTCTCTCTCTCGGCCTGGTGAGGAGCCTCTTCTGCCACTTAAAATCTTAGCTATATATCTTTTCTTCTTTTCATTTCGCGAACTTAAAAAATTGTTTTTTTTTTATTGTTTGTTTGTTTCGATTTTTGTTAAGCAATCGAATCTGGAGGGAAAGGGAGAGTTGAGCCGGCTTTCTGTGGTAGCATCCGCCGGCGACGGTCATGTCGGCGGCGAGCTAGATGTGCTTTGCCGTAACAAGGATGAGGAGAACGAGAGCAGATCAGGTAGCGACAACTTAGAAGGCGGTTCAGGCGATGATCTTGACNCCATGGAGGCGGCGAGCTAGATGTGCTTTGCCGGAACAAGGATGAGGAGAACGAGAGCAGATCAGGTAGCGACAACTTAGAAGGCGGTTCAGGCGATGATCTTGACCTAGAAAACCCTCGCAAAAAGAAGCGTTATCATCGTCACACACCTCAGCAAATCCAAGAACTAGAAAGGTATAAAAGATCAGATTTTTCTAACTTCTTTTGTTTTTTTCATCTATACGTTAATATGTCTCGTCGCGCAGCCTGTTCAAAGAGTGCCCGCACCCCGATGAGAAACAAAGATTAGAACTCAGCAAGCGGCTTCGTCTCGAGACTCGCCAGGTCAAATTCTGGTTCCAAAACCGGNATCGCGCAGCCTGTTCAAAGAGTGCCCGCACCCCGATGAAAAACAAAGATTAGAACTCAGCANGAAGATCAGATTTTTCTAACTTCTTTTGTTTTTTTCATCTATACGTTAAATATGTCTCATCGCGCAGCCTGTTCAAAGAGTGCCCGCACCCCGATGAAAAACAAAGATTAGAACTCAGCAAGCGGCTTCGTCTCGAGACTCGCCAGGTCAAATTCTGGTTCCAGAACCGGCGAACTCAGATGAAGGTATCAAAAATCAGTCAAAAATTGCTTTTTTTGCACCCCTCCCCTCTTCTATCTCTGTTCTAATTTGACTCTACTCATCCAAAGACTCAAATGGAGCGCCATGAGAACACCATCTTAAGGCAAGAAAATGACAAGCTTAGAGCTGAGAACATATCCATCAGAGACGCAATGAGGAACGCAATCTGCAACAACTGCGGGGGCGCAGCCGTGCTCGGCGACGTCTCGCTGGAAGAACAGCACCTGAGAATCGAAAACGCGCGTCTTAAAGATGAGCTCGATCGCGTCTGCGCACTCGCCAGCAAGTTTCTCGGCCGCCCCATCTCTCCCGCAGTGCCAAGTTCATCTCTTGAACTCGCTGTTGGTTGCAACGGAGGTTTCAGCGGTTTCGGATCGATTACAACAACATTTCCTGCGGTTTCTGATTTCATCAGCGGCGGCGGATCGAACTCATTGGGCACTGTTATCACTCCCGCGCGTTCAGTTGCTGTTGGGGATAGGTCGGTTGAAAGATCGATGTTTTTGGAGTTGGCTTTGTCGGCCATGGACGAGCTTGTGAAGATGGCTGAAATGGGGGAGCCGCTTTGGATGGTTGGTGGGGAGGAGAATGGGAGGGAGGTTTTGAATATTGAGCAGTATGAATTATTTCCACGCTGTGTTGGTGTGAAAAGTTCTGATTTTGTGTCGGAGGCTACGAGGATGACGGCCATGGTTATCATCAACAGTCTTGCTCTTGTTGAGACCCTCATGGATGCGGTATATCTTCTTTAATTCTCTTCATCTCTTCATTGAATCGTAGGAAATCACTTTCATGGATTTCTTTTTGTTGATTTTTCAAAATTTAGCTAAGATTTTAAGTTTTTTCTCTTTTAAAAGAAATTGAATCTTGGTCTTAACTTTATATAAAACTAATGAATTGGGCATGTTTTTATATTAATTGTTACATATTATATTGACACGCAACATACCNCTCTTTTAAAAGAAATTGAATCTTGGTCTTAATTTTATATAAAACTAATGAATTGGGCATGTTTTTATATTAATTGTTACATATTATATTGACACGCAACATACCATGCGTTGAAAATATACTAAGAAGCATCAGAAGCACCGTGTTCGAGAGCAGTATTCATTTTTTTTTTTCAAATTTTTCTTATTTTATAAATTCTAAGTTAATTTTTTTATCTAAAATTAAAATTTGTCTGATAATCTCATTTGATGTGCTCCGCAGCAAACCAGAAGCCAGCAGTCATGTCTTAAAAGGAGTAATCTTTAATTCAAAGGGTGATTTTTATTTTTTAATTTCTTTGTATTATTCAATATCTATTGGTTTACATAAGCTGTAAACAAGAGAAATAAAATAAAAAAATGGATTTTTTAAATATGAACTTCTTTCCTGTGCTCATAAATTGTATATCTCTTGCATTTTCTAGTTGAAAAAGCANTTGAATTTTTTTTACATATGAAGTTCTTTCCTGCGCTCATAAATTGTGTCTCTCTTGCATTTTCTAGTTGAAAAAGCATCCATTTTATTCTGTAAATGATATTTCTTATAAATTAAATTAGTTGAATCATATGATGGCTGAATCTTTTTCATATTTTATGAGAGTTGGATAATATATTAGTACATGCTTTTTATATCCCCTTTCATTTGTCCCAAACCATTAATTTCAATCAATTCATTTCCTAATCAAACAACCCGGGAAATAATCTATTTCTATTTCTTTCTTTATGCTTGAAATATAAATATTAAATAATTTATTTCCATATTAATAATCATTTTAATTAATTCCAAAATTGAACTTAAACGATCAGGCTCGTTGGGCGGATATGTTTCCTGGAATGATTGCGAGGACAACCACAACTGATATAATATCTACTGGAGTTGGCAGCACCAGAAACGGATCACTGCAGCTTGTGAGTAATGATATTTTATCTTATATTTTGCTGAAATAGTCACTGAATAATATAATGATATGGTTGCGGTGTATGTGCATAGATGCACGCAGAATTTCAGGTATTATCGCCTTTGGTGCCAATACGGGAAGTAAACTTCTTGAGATTCTGCAAGCAGCTTGTTAATGGTGCTTGGGCTGTGGTTGATGTCTCCATTGATGGAATCCGAGAGCACAATTCTTCCACGTCTGGACTTGGCGTTAAATGCCGCAGGCTTCCTTCTGGTTGTGTGGTGCAAGACATGCCCAATGGCTACTCCAAGGTATTATTTTAATATATTGCACTCTTGTTTCAGCCAAATTATATTAAAACGGTGATCGATTTACATCCTTAACTTGTAGATATCTTATTTATCTTTTTATTTAACTGTAAACTTTTATATTTATTTTCATACCTACTTTTTACTCAAAATAATATTAAAAAATACTATCTTTGACATCATGAGTAGAAATTATTTTATAATACTNGGATCGATTTACATCCTTAACTTGTAGATATCTTATTTATCTTTTTATTTAACTATAAATTTTTATATTTATTTTCATAACTACTTTTTACTCAAAATAATATTAAAAAATACTATCTTTGACATCATGAGTAGAAATTATTTTATAACACTAAAAAGGGTTCGATTTACATTCATAACGTCTAGAAATATCTTAGTTATATAATATATATATATATATATATATATATATATAT
>JXCR01134343.1:30087-43737 GCA_002079205.1 Phalaenopsis hybrid cultivar
AAAGAGTTTAGGAAAAAATTAAATTATGGCAGCCGGCGCTGGAGTCTAAAGTCCGTTTGAGTAGACCTAGAACTGGATAATTGAAATGTAATTTTAGTAGTTGTAGCTTTAGTGGCAGAGTTGAAACTTGAGGGGATCAAATCATTTAATAGGTGTGAATATTCTAGATATTTGGAGTCTTTTGTTCAAAGTGATTGTTATATAAATAGGGATGTGATTAATAAGTAGATTTCAAGTTGGTTTCTTGAACCTACATCATCTCAGCTCGATGTCAGATCGTTTAACATCATAGTATGATAATTATGTTGAAGATCATTAAACGGTCGAATATTAATTCGTAATTGATTAAAGCGTCTCCATCTAATATTATCAATATTTGTTTCATATTTTGTCTCCAAGTGAAAAACCAATCGCAAACCCCATATAGATCATTGACTTTACACTTGTTGATAAATATGAACGAAATATGCTCGTGAATGAGTTGGTGTAACTATGGTAAAAAATAAAATTAGAGATAAATATTGATAAATGTTCGACGGTTATCGATCTTCGACAGTCCTAACAACCTCAGTGGGCTGTTAACGTTCTGATTTCGAGCATAACTGTTGTTGACTCTAAAGAAATATAAGTCAAACTTAAAATTAGTCAATTTTCGAGCAATAATTGCTATGTTGTATTAATAAAAAGTTATTCCGACGCTTTATTTAGACTGCATGATGTCTCTTTATAATATTACTTACAACTGTAGCTACTCCAACCCTATCACGGGTATACTTGTTTCATATTTTATTTCCAACTGTAAAGTTAATCATTGAACTAAACAAGCTCATCGCCGCAACCCTTTGGATGATTAATTGAACACAAGAAAATATGCTCTTAGGAAAAAAAAAAAATTTCATAGTATGCAAGAGTTTTCACTAAATCCTCCAGTGCGAAGTCTAATTTCCATAACGAGAATGAAAATTCACTTTGAAATCTAATTTACTAGTTATAAGATGGAAATTCACATCTAAATCTAAATTTCATTGTCACAATTGTCATTTTAATAATGCAAATTTAATTTTGAAGTGAATTTTTATTTTGGATTTGACAACTTAGATTTGGAAATGTTATCTAAAGAAAAGCTTCAGAAGAGGCCGCTTGACTTCGACACCCACTCCCACCCCCGCGCCCACCCTTACCCTTGTCNATGATTTTGCTATTCAAAGGAGTTTTAATTTTGTTTATAAATGTTTGATCTTAATTTGTCATTCGTGGATCACGCTCCGAGAGTTAGAGCCCAGCGAAGAAGAGAAGGAACTGAGATTAGAATAAAGTTGGGATTTTTATAGAATGATATCTTGATTTGTGTTTTTGCGAGTGACTTATATAAATGTGTTTTGTACAATTATATGAAGGAGGAAACATTAATGGAAAATGTTCTTAATTGCATTAAGGCTCTATTTGATTGTATAAATTTTATGGCATATTTGTATTACAATTTGAACTTCAACATTGGCAGTAAATTACTGGTCCGCTAGTTTGAAGTCAATCGATTGAGGCGACTGACTGAGTGACATTTGTGCCTTTTGGAGTATGTGTTGGTCAGCGGAGGTGTTCGGCTGTATGACAATGTTGATCGGTGTCTTTGGGTATGGTTGACCAGAGCAGCCGATTTGTGAGGTGGTCGTTCGGTTTACGCGCGGGTTCGATCGATTAAATGTAATCAACCTGAGTTATGGCTCATTTCTGTGCAGCTTTTGTCTTGCCTATTTGGTTTGTTTTTTGCATCGTAATATTACAAGGTAATAAGTGGATCTTGCCGCAGCCCACAATCGGTATTCGATGAGACTTGTTGTCATAATGATTCAGGCCTAACTTTTGGTGGGTCTTGCCGCTTGGGAACAATCTCTAGAGCTTCAACCTATCTTTGATTTGGAGACACAGCTTCATGCTCAATTTTGGATCGTAGGTTGATTGCTTACCTCAAATGGAGGTCCTTTCCCCTTGGTCGTTCGTTTTTTAGATTCGTGCTGATTTTTTTTGTTATATACAATAAAATATAAAGTTTAATTGCAGATGATAGATAATTTTATTGAATACTTTTAGGAAGTTGGGTTTCGTATAATTTTTAAATTTATGAGAGACATTGTAAGATAAATAGAGGAGAAGGATGGAATTCAAGTGTTCTCCCTTCATTTATTTCATTTGTATCTCTCATAAGTTGTTTTTGTTAATGTAGGGCTACAAAAACATAACAGGAAAAAAATGCTAAAACCGATGGAAAAATGACAACTTTTTATATATCAAAAAAATTATTTTAATTACTGATGGTTTTGCGACAGTTTTTTATCTTGGTTATTTGTGATGACATAACCATAACATATACTGTTGATTATCAACATTTTGTTTTCCTTCTATTTTTAATTATTAATGACGAATAATCCGCTGGTTACAAGCAAATATTAACCGACGGTTAAAGTTCATCGGTTATGTTCAAAACCACAATCTGATGGGTTTTAACCGACGTATTTTATTATTAAGCGACGGGAACGAACTTCGATAATAGTTTTAATAACCGACACAAAAAAGTCGTTAATAGGCCGTCGAAACTAATCCTATATCCCGCCCCTAAATCACTTCCCTCATGATCTTGCCCTAATCTCTCCTTCCAACCCTCTTCTTCTTCCTCGCCTCTCCCTTAAACCCTTGCATGTCCCTCTATGTTTCGTCCAAAACCATAGCCTTCATCCCCAAACCCTCGCGATAGAGTCGAAATAAGAGTTAGTAAGGAACGTAGCGTCGGGATCGCAACCTATAGTGACCAGAAACTCCATTTTTTATCATCCTGTTGTCCTCTGCAATCCGGAACGACCAAAGAAGGTAACTTGTTTTTCTTCATTTTCATTTGCTTTGAAGAATGTGTCTTGGGTTTAGGTTTTAACAACTTAGAGGTTTGCCAAATATTTTTCTATCTCAATTAGATTACATCTAGGGCTATGAATTTAGCTCGAACATCGTTAATCCCTGGAAGATTGATTAGAATTTTGCCTCAGGGTGATCTAATTGAAATAAACGAGCCAAGCAACGAGCCTAAATTTTGGATTGAATTTTTTTAGAACCGACCCTAGCTTGACTTTAAATCAGATTTTTAACAACAAATGTCTATAAATTTAGCGAATTTAGCTCGAAGAACGTTAATCGCTAAAAATATTTATCCAAATTTTGGCTTGGATCAAGATCGGATCGAAATAAACGAGCCAAGCTACGAGCTAAAATTTTGGATCCAGCTTTTTTCAAGCCGACTGTTTGACTTGCAATTGGATCGTTAACAACCCAAACTATATCAGGGATCGACTTTAAGCAAAAATTATATTATGGCAGCCGGCGCTGGAATCTAAAGTCCTTCATTTGAGTAGACCTAGAACTAGATAATTGAAATGTAATTTTAGTAGTTATAGCTTTAGTGGCAGAGTTGAAAGTGGAGGGGATCAAATCATTTAAGAGGTGTGAATATTCTAGATATTTGGAGTCTTTTGTTCAAAGTGATTGTTATATAAATAGGGATGTGATTAATAAGTAGATTTCAAGTTGTTTTCTTGAGCCTACATCATCTCGGCTCGACGTCAGATCGTTCAACATCATAGTATGATAATTATGTCGAAGATCATTAAACGGTCGAACATTGATTCGTAATTGATTAAAGCGTCTCCATCTAATATTATCAATATTTGTTTCATATTTTGTCTCAAAGTGAAAAACCAATCGCAAACCCCATATAGATCATTGACTTTACACTTGTTTATAAATATGAACAAAATATGCTCGTGAATGAGCTGGTGTAACTATGGTAAAAAATAAAATTAGCGATAAAATATTGATAAATGTTCGAGTGTCGAAGATCGATCATTGACTAAATTATATTTCATTATTAGATTGGATTAATTACTGTTTGACAGCTATATTATTTTGTTAAATGCTTGAATTTATAAATGTTGTGATAGTTGGTGTGGTAATGTAAATTCGAAAGAAAGAATTTATTTATTTTTCTTTATGCTACAGGTTTCTGATGAATTACCTTCAGTTTTACGATGGTTCCAAACTTATTTGTAGGCATAACCGATGGCTAGCCGATAGACATTGTTATCAATGCCTGAGCGACACATAACTAAAGACTTAAGGCGTGTCACACAAAAACGATATGTGCAGCACTGTCCCGACAATTATCTCGTTGGTTATAAAAAACAACGCAAAAGCGACGTTTAACATATGGCTTTTACTTGTGTAAAAAAAAACTGACTGGTGCTACTCTTCTATGACAGTTAACCTGTCAATTATAGAAAATAACACATAAACAATGCCTAACCAACAATTTTGTCTGTTTCAAAAAACCGACAAGTGCAACACTTTTCCGATGTGTATGCGTCGCTATTTCTTACAAAAGAACCGTCAGTTATACGAACCGACAATTACGGACGACTCCAATTTTCTCTAAAAAAATTACTATTGTCAAATAATTATCGGTAAATTTATGCCGTCAGAATAGCAGATGATTTTGGTATTACCGACAAGAGTTTTACTTATAAGCTTAAAATTATCGGTAACATTAAGAGCGATGGTTTTTCTTGCCATAACCGAAGGATTATGGCCGTCGGAGAAACCTAAATTACCATTGTGATAGAAAAAAGATAAAATAAAATGTTACATTATAGGTTATTCTGTACGTAACTTATTGAAATTTTTTGTTGAATGGACGCTGTCTTATAAGTCAAGCGGCTCATAAATGGGCATGCATGGTGATGACATCCTTCTTTCTACCATGTTGGCGACCTCAAATGATTTGTAAATGATCTAGATGGCGAACCTTAAGAAGTATCAACAAACTCAATGAACAGACTGAGTTGGTACGTGTGAACTCGCTAGAGGAGCTTGAAAGATTCATGAGCGTTCGACGGAGGAGCTCACTAGCTCATCGAATTTTCTTGAGAGATACTTCTTAGGATCTTAAAATGTTATGGATAATTATGACCTAAGACAGAACAAACCCACTTGTGGGTTACAAACTTAAAGAAAAAGAAGAGTAAATAACTTAACAAAGAAAAGAGAGGGATAGAAGAAATGAAAAAAAAAAATGATTTTTACGCTTTGAAAAAAAAAAGTTAGAATCACAATCATCTCTAAGCAGGCTGCGTACGTAGATATCTGAACCAAGTTATAAAATTTCCTGATTTAGCCCTTGCTACATAGTTTCTAAAAGATATTCACAAAGTATTTAATTGCATTATACTTTTCAAAACAATTATTTTAACATATAGAACTATACACTATTTCTTTAGTTAATCATACTGCACGTTACTGCACCACTGTAATGGAGCAGTGGCTGAAACTAATGGGGGTGGTGGAGATGCTCTTCAAGGTATACTTATGAGGAGAAGATGAGTTTATAGGTATGTATGAGAAGAAGTAACATTTGTATTGTTTTCAAAAAGAAGAATCTTGGGGTGTTTGTCTGAAAAGGATAAGTTATGCACAAATTATAAAATAGAGAGTAATTTGTTTAAAAGTCTTGTTTTCATTTTCATAGAAATTAATATCTTCAACCCAAGAAATTATTAAAAGGCAAATGCTCTTCCGTAGTTTACTTTCCTATTAGTTTAGTGTGAACACATGACACTTTCAGGCTTATTTGCATATAGGTCTTGAGAGATGGTCATGAAAAAGACATCCATCTATACATATCTGTGTGTGTGTGTGTGTCGCGTACCTCGGCCTGTTGGTTGACATACACAATATAAGACTCTTTAGGTCGAAGGTTTGAATCCCCTCTGGCACAGTTGCCCTTAAGGAGGTGATAATTGAATTGTTAGGACATATTAGGGGTGGCTGGAGTTCGTATAATAATCTCTTGTCATTCCTTTAGGAATATATATATATACATACATATACATATACATACATACATACATACATACATACATACATACATACATATGGGAGTAAAATGTTTAAATAGTTCATGATCATTTACATAGGACCGTTTTAGTCCTAGAGTTTATAAGAGTACAAATTAGTCCCAAGTTATTTAATTGGGCAAAATTAGTCACCATTGAAGATTATTAGAGCTTAATATCAAAATAATTGGAGACTATTTTGACACTTTGACTAAAATGGCTTCATGTTAATAATTCTAGACTATTTTGGCACTATAGAGAGAGAGGGAGAGAGGGAGAGAGGGAGAGAGAGCAAAAGTTTTTTTGTTTAATTATTTATTTATTGAGAGGAAGTTGGGAGACAAACAGCTTCAAATTTCTTTCTGAACGGGCCACCTTTTGTTTCTCTATATGGTCAAAATGCAACGGTTCTCTCCCTTTTACATTTGAGAAACGTTATATATACTTGTTATAATAAGAAGANCATTCAAAGGAGTTTTATCATTCAAAGGAGTTTTATGGAACATTTGTATTACAATTTGAACTTCAACATTGGCAGTTAATGACTAGTCGGCTAGTTTGAAGTCAATCGACTGAGGCGACTGACTGAGTGACATTTGTGCCTTTTGGAGTATGTGTTGGTCAGCGAAGGTGTTCGATTGTATGACAATCTTGCTCGGTGTCTTTAGGTACGGTTGACTAGAGCAACCGATTTGTGAGGTAGTCGTTCGGTCTACGCGCGGGTTCGGTCGATCAAATGTAATCAACCTGAGTTATGGCTCATTTTCTATGCAACTTTTGTCTAGCCAGTCTGGTTTGTTTTTTGCATCGACATGATCCCTTAATATTGCAAGGTAATAAGTGGATCTTGTCGCAGCCCATGATCGGTATTCGATGAGACTTGTTGCAGATGATAAATAATCTTATTGAATACTTTTAGGAAGTTGGGTTTCGTATAGTTTTTAAATTTATGAGAGACATTGTAAGATAAATAGAGGAGAAGGATGGAGTTCAAGTGCTCTCCCTTCATTTATTTTATTTGTATCTCCCATAAGTTGTTTTTGTTAATGTAGGGCTACAAAAACACAACAGGAAAAAAATGCTAAAACCGACGGAAAAATGACGACTTTTTATATATCAAAAAAATTATTTTAATTACTCACGGTTTTGCGACAGTTTTTTATTTTTGGTTATTTGTGACGATATAACCATAACATATACAGTTGATTATCAACATTTTGTTTTCCTTCTATTTTTAATTATTACTGACGAATAATCCGTTGGTTATACGCAAATATTAACCGACGGTTAAAGTTCATCGGTTATGTTCAAACCCACCATCTGATAGGTTTTAACCGACATATTTTATTATTAAGCGACGAGAACTGATTTCGATAATAGTTTTAATAACTGACACAAAAAAGTCGTTAATAGGCCGTCGAAACTAATCCTATATCCCGCCCGAAATCACGTCCCTCCCGATCTTGCCCTAATCTCTCCTTCTGACCCTCTTCTTCTTCCTCGCCTCACCCTTAAATCCTTGCATGTCCCTATATGTTTCATCCAAAACCATAGCCTTCATCGCCGAATCCTCGCGATACAGTCAAAATAAGAGTTAGTTAGGAACGCAGCGCCGGGATCGCAACCTATAGTGACCGAAAACTCCTTTTTTTCTCCTCCTGATGTCCTCTGCAATCCGGAATGACCAAGGAAGGTAACTTGTTTTTCTTCATTTTCATTTGCTTTGAAGAATGTGTCTTGGGTTTAGGTTTTAGCAACTTAGAGGTTTGCCAAATATTTTTCTATCTCAATTGGATTACATCTAGGGCTATCAATTTAGCTCGAACATGGTTAATCGCTGGAAGATTGATTAGAAATTTTGGCTCAGAGAGATCTAATTGAAATAAACGAGACGAGCGACGAGCCTAAATTTTGGATGAATTTTTTTAGAACCCCACCCACCCCAGCTCGACTTTAAATCAGATTTTTAACAACAAATGACTATGAATTTAGCGAATTTAGCTCGAAGAACGTTAATCGCTAAAACAATTTATTCAAATTTTGGCTTGGATCAAGATCGGATCGAAATAAACGAGCCAAGCTACGAGCTGAAATTTTGGATCCAGTTTGTTTCAATCCGACTGTTCGACTTGAAATTGGATCGTTAACAACCCAAACTATATCGGGGATCGACTTTAAGCACATATGTTTTTGCTTTATTTATGAATGCTCTTACTAGGCACTTATAGGAGGATGCACCTTGTTGTTTGCTTTTTGCTTGTTATATCCTTCTTATGGATTAGAGTAGAGAAAGAGTTTAGGAAAAAATTAAATTATGGCAGCCGGCGCTGGAGTCTAAAGTCCGTTTGAGTAGACCTAGAACTGGATAATTGAAATGTAATTTTAGTAGTTGTAGCTTTAGTGGCAGAGTTGAAACTTGAGGGGATCAAATCATTTAATAGGTGTGAATATTCTAGATATTTGGAGTCTTTTGTTCAAAGTGATTGTGATATAAATAGGGATGTGATTAATAAGTAGATTTCAAGTTGGTTTCTTGAACCTACATCATCTCGGCTCGATGTCAGATCATTTAACATCATAGTATGATAATTATGTTGAAGATCATTAAACGGTCGAACATTGATTCGTAATTGATTAAAGCGTCTCCATCTAATATTATTAATATTTGTTTCATATTTTGTCTCCAAGTGAAAAACCAATCGCAAACCCCATATAGATCATTGACTTTACACTTGTTGATAAATATGAACGAAATATGCTCGTGAATGAGTTGGTGTAACTATGGTAAAAAATAAAATTAGAGATATAATATTGATAAATGTTCGACGGTTATCGATCTTCGACAGTCCTAACGACCTAAGTGGGTTGTTAACGTTCTGATTTCGAGCTTAACTGTGGTTGACTCTAAAGAAATATAAGTTATTCCGACGCTTTATTTAGACTTTGTGATGTCTCTTTCTAATATTACTTACAACTGTAGCTACTCCAACCCTATCACGGGCATACTTGTTTCATATTTTATTTCCAACTGTAAAGTTAATCATAGAACTAAACATGCTCATCGCCGCAACCTCTTGGACGATTAATTGAACACAAGAAAATATGCTCTTAGAAAAAAAATATTTTATAATATGTAAGAGTTTTCACTGAATCTTCCAATGCGAAGTCTAATTTCCACAACGAGAATGGAAATTCACTTTGAAATCTAATTTACTAGTAATAAGATGGAAATTCACATCTAAATCTAAATTTTATTGTCGCAATTGTCATTTTAATAATGCAAATTTAATTTTGAAGTGAATTTTTATTTTGGAATTGGCAACTTAGATTTCGAAATGTTATCTGAAGAAAAACTTCAGAAGAGGCCGCTCGACTTCGACACCCACTCCCACCCCCGCTCCCACCCTTACCCTTGTCGCCCCCAGACNTTTTTTTAGGCTGTTAGTAGTAAATCATGTTGCTAAACATGTAATTATGGCAATGCTTTGAAAATTTTTATGGATATAGCATAATTTTGATAGAAAGAGATGGTATAAGTGTTCCCATTATAGAATTGTATCAAAAGGTTGATACATTATTGTGTTGAAACAATGCATTTTTAGGTAGAAGGTAATTTTGTTGCATGTAAAAACATATGATATGATATAATGTTAGTAGGAACAAGAAATTTTAAAATAAATATTTAAAAGGAATAATATAAAGAAGAGAGTATGCATTAATATTATGATTTTACCATTCAAAGGAGTTTTATTTTTGTTTATAAATGTCTGATCTTAATTTGTCATTCGTGGATCACGCTCCGAGAT
The DNA here is from genome assembly GCA_002079205.1 of Phalaenopsis hybrid cultivar. Classification (NCBI taxonomy): domain Eukaryota; kingdom Viridiplantae; phylum Streptophyta; class Magnoliopsida; order Asparagales; family Orchidaceae; genus Phalaenopsis; species Phalaenopsis hybrid cultivar. Next base: position 39,824 of record JXCR01134343.1, read on the forward strand.
TTAGAGCTCACTGAAGAAGAGAAGGAACTGAGATTAGAATAAAGTTGGGATTTTTATAGCGAGAATCGAGGGAATGATCTCTTGATTTGTGTTTTTCCCAGTGATTTATATAAATGTGTTTTGTACAATTATATAAGGGAGGAAACATTAATGGAAATTGTTCTTAATTTCATTAAGGCTCTATTTGATTGTATAAGTTTTATGTCACATTTGTATTACAACTTGAATTTCAACATTGACAGTAAATGACTGGTGGAATAGTTTGAAGTCAATCGATTGAGGCGACTGACCGAAGAACATTTGTGCCTTTTGGAGTATGTGTTGGTCAGCGTAGGTGTTCGACTGTATGAAAATCTTGCTCGGTGTCTTTGGGTACGGTTGACTAGAGCAGCCGATTTGTGAGGTGGTCGTTCGGTTTATGCGCGGGTTCGGTCAATCAAATGTAATCATCTTGAGTTATGACTCGTTTTCTATGCAGCTTTTGTCTTGCCTGTTTGGTTTGTTTTTTGCATTGACGTGATCCCTTAATAATGCAAGGTAATAAGTGGATCTTGCCGCAGCCCACGATCGGTATTCGATGAGACTTGTTGTCATAATGATTCACGCCTAACTTTTGGTGGGTCTTGCCACTTGGGAACAATCTCTAGAGCTTCAACCTATCTTTGATTTGGAGACATAGCTTCATGCTCGGTTTTGGATCGTAGGTTGATTGCTTACCTCAAAAAGAGGTCCTTTCCCCTTGGTCGTTCGTTTTTTAGATTCGTGCTAATTTTTTTGTTATATACAATAAAATATATAGTTTAATTGCAGATGATAAATAATTTTATTGAATATTTTTAAGAAGTTGGGTTTCGTATAATTTTAAATTTATGAGAGACATTGTAAGATAAATAGAGGAGAAGGATGGAGTTCAAGTGTTCTCCCTTCATTTATTTCATTTGTATCTCTCATAAGTTGTCTTTGTTAATGTAGGGCTACAAAAACATAACAGGAAAAAATGCTAAAACCGACAGAAAAATGACAACTTTTTATATATCAAAAAAATTATTTTAATTACTGACGTTTTCACGACAGTTTTTTATCTTGGTTATTTATGACGACATAACCATAACATATACTGTTGATTATCAACATTTTGTTTTCCTTCTATTTTTAATTATCACTGACGAATAATCCGTTGGTTATAAGCAAATATTAACCGACGGTTAAAGCTCATCGGTTATATTCAAACCCATCATCTGATGGGTTTTAACCGACGTATTTTATTATTAAGCGACGGGAACGGACTTCGATAATAGTTTTAATAACCGACACTAAAAAGTCGTTAATAGGCCGTCGAAACTAATCCTATATCCCTCCCGAAATCACTTCCCTCCCAATCTTGCCCTAATATCTTCTTCTTCCTCGCCTCTCCCTTAAACCCTCGCATGTCCCTCTATGTTTCGTCCAAAACCATAGCCTTCATCCCCAAACCCTCGCGATACAGTCAAAATAAGAGTTAGTTAGAAACGCAGCGCCGGGATCGCAACCTATAGTGACCGAAAACTCCTTTTTTTCTCCTCCTGCTGTCCTCTGCAATCTGGAATGACCTAGGAAGGTAACTTGTTTTTCTTCTTTTTCATTTGCTTTGAAGAATGTGTCTTGGGTTTAGGTTTTAGCAACTTAGAGGTTTGCCAAATATTTTTCTATCTCAATCGGATTACATCTAGGGCTATGAATTTAGCTAGAACATCGTCAATCGCTGGAAGATTGATTAGAATTTTGGCTCAGAGAGATCTAATTGAAATAAACAAGACGAGCAACGAGCCTAAATTTTGGATGAATTTTTTTAGAACCCCACCCACCCCAGCTCGACTTTAAATCAGATTTTTAACAACAAATGACTATGAATTTAGCGAATTTAGCGCGAAGATTGTTAATCGCTAAAAAAAATTTTATTCAAATTTTGGCTTGGATCAAGATCGGATCGAAATAAACGAGCCAAGCTACGAGCTAAAATTTTGGATCGAGCTTTTTTCAAGCCGACTGCTCGACTTGAAATTGGATCGTTAACAACCCAAAGTATATCAGCGATCGACTTTAAGCACATATGTTTTTGCTTTATTTATGAATGCTCTTACTAGGCACTTATAGGAGGATGCACCTTGGTGTTTGCTTTTTGCTTGTGATATCCTTCTTGTGGATTAGAGTAGAAAAAGAGTTTAGGAAAAAATTAAATTATGGCAGCCGGCACTGGAGTTTAAAGTCCTTCGTTTGAGTAGACCTAGAACTAGATAATTGAAATGTAATTTTAGTAGTTGTAGCTTTAGTGGCAGAGTTGAAACTTGAGGGGATCAAATCATTTNGCCCCCCTCACTCGCCCCTACCACCTCTTCAACTCTCGCCCCGACAGTCACCTCCCAACCGCCGCTTCGACCCTCTCCGCTGCACCTGCCATCATGCAGATCTGACTCATCATACTTGTCGTGGAAGAAGATTCTAATGAACTTTTGAGAATTGGTTTCAGGAGGTTACGGTAAGTATTGTTCACTAATAACTTAAGTTGTTTTAATGACTTGTCAATCAAATCTATTCTCTGTAATATTTGCAGAAACAATTCTTCTGGACCCATGAGCATGATGCTTATATCCGATGCAACTTCAAGCACAAGGGCAACTATCAGCTCTGGGACATGTTTGACAATATATGAAAATCACGACAAAATCCTTTGTAGCTCGAGAGGATGTTTTTTTCATGCTGCTTAGGGCATGAAATTCTTTGGACTACTAGAAGAAGAGGAAGCAGACAAAGCAGAACAGACGGTCAGACTGTGGAGGCATGGGGCCCTCTAACAAACTAGTGGGGCAGTCCAACGTACGAAATCAAGCTAAGACCTCTTAGATTTCATTTATTCTATAAGGTTTTGTATAGTTTAAGAATGTATTCTGACTATTTTGTTTTATGTAGAGATTGTGGAGATTAAATGAGTGACATTTGTCGCCGATGTACATGAGTGCACCCAAGGGATGTAGTCCGACCAGACATGGATCGACGACAGATCTCGTGCAACCCAGTTAAATGACGAACTAAAGTAGTTTGATATTAATACATGTTAGTTATAACTGAATGTTACTATTTTGTTTGCATGAGCGATTCCAACAGCTGAAGTAGAACCGATCCCAGACGTCGGGAGGTATTATGATCCGTGAGCTTGATCCTTCCGAGTACGACCTATGAATGGAGGGTGCTGGAGGGAAGAAGAAGGGATGAGTCAACGGGCTCGAGTCGTAGGGGTTTGCCTATGACGCTCACCTTTTAACCAGTGCATCGATAACTTCGACCTCAACAGCGTAGGATGAGGAGTTCTCCAGGCGTGTTGCGGCATTCTCTGCTGAGATGGAGGTCAACTTCTCTCAAATGAGGTTGGAGCTGAAGGCCACAATGGACGCTATGTTAAAGACTAAGTTGGATTCCTTCCCGCAGCACATGAGTGAGGGTGGCAAGGTAGCGCCGACATTGGAATAGAAGGAAGCAGCGGAGGACAATGGGATGAGGTTGACGAGATAGAAGAGGATAATTAGAATGACCTATTTTTTATTATGTTTATGTACATTTGAGCTATATTTTTTTCTGCGAATAGTGATGTACATATTTAGATTAAATGTACTTTATTTATTTCATTATTAGATTGGATTTATTACTGTTTGACAACTATTTTATCTTGTTAAATGCTTGAATTTATAAATGTTGTGATAGTTGGTGTGGTAATGTAAATTCGAAAGAAAGAATTAATTTATTTTTCTTTATGCTACAGGTTTCTGATGACTTACCTTCAGTTTTACGATGGTTCCAAACTTTTTTGTAGGCATAACCGATGGCTAGCCGATAGACATTGTTATCAATGCCTGAGCGACACATAACTAAAGACTTAAGGC
>JXCR01134343.1:67070-82400 GCA_002079205.1 Phalaenopsis hybrid cultivar
TTTTAAATGAAAGAGACGTTGACCTCAGGTCTTGAGTTGAAATTTCAACTAGAAAAAGGGAATAACAACGATCGTAACGGTCACGATTACGCGTCCCCAGCTAATTTCACACATATATTTTTAAATTATATAAAAGTCTTGTAATGATTTTGGTCAACGGAAAGGAATATCACTTCATCAGAGCCGTCCATTTATTTATTTTTTTTCATTTATAGAGATTAGAACTAATTAACTGGATCTAAAGCAAGCGAAAGGGCCTTTTAGCTATATTTAACAAATGAGTGAGACGTAAGAGCTATTGAGAAACTTCGCTTATATTGTACAAAATAATAATAATAATAATAATAATAATAATAATAATAATAGTAATAATAATAATAATCATCATCATCATCATGATAATTTGATTTAAATTTTAATTAAAAATTTTTTCAAAGACATTTAATTTATTTTTAAATCAATACAATTGTATTTAAAAATGCGCCAACACGAATTTTGAAGCGATCAAACAGACTAATAGACGAAGACTTATAGGGTCCAGCGCAGACCATCCGAACCGAAGACCAAAATCAATATTGTTGAGAGAAGCATCGGTCCAACTGCTGCCTCAATCCAATTCAAGGGAAAAAAACACACCAGACATCTCACAGACGCCTCTGATGCTCTTATTAGGAGGTTGGGGATCAACCACAGTATACTTCAAGAGAATCTCGAAGAATTATTTTGTTAATGGGCAAGCTATCTAATGGATTATAATAATTCACCATCTGCCCGACAATCTAGTCTTATTCCATCGACGAAAGGTTATCACCTAGGGATCAATAATCAACAGTCAGATTAGAACAACCAACAAAATCAAAGCCGACAATTAAAAACACACATGAACCAAAGATTATCAGAAGATGGTCGTTAACCCCAACTTTGCATGTTTGGATGATCAGATCTTGTCGAATCAGTGTCTGCTGATCTCAACCGACCGAGTAGTGGGTTAGTCGAGTCATAGACCTGCACTTGTAAAACACCTAAATATCCTATAACGCCCTACTAAAATAGAGGCAAACCCATAATTACACATATTGTATCTCTCTTATAAATAGAGAGATCATTTTTCAAAGAGAGCTAATCATTGATCAATTTTGCCATTTATTAACATTCTATTATTTGGGTGTGACTCTCAGACAATTTCTGATTCAACAATCGCATTTATGATCTCTATCAACCAATTCCGAAAAATATATACCCAATTTATCTTTTTTTGATTGGTGGACGCATATGTGAACACAGCAATATTCATCAGGACCTACAGGTGTTCAATAATTTACTGGTTTGAAATAATTAGAATTCATAGGAGCTGGAGGATCGAGCCGGCCGGTTTATGGCCGGCCGGTGAATTCGGACCCAGGCTCTTGCTGCATCTATGTTGTTCTGGACCCGTCACATGCTGCCAAGCGCCAATGGCTTGTTTGGCCTAACTTTTAAATAAAACATTTACTTTTTTTTTCTTTTTCTAGAAATTACAATCAAATTCGTGTAAGAAAATTTATTAGGGGAAAGCTCCGGCAGACACCGCTCATGCATGCGGTGTCAGAGGCCTAAAATACAATAAAAAGCAACTTTTAGGGTTATTATATCTAACTTCTCAATCTTAATTTTTATATTTATATCATTCATAATTTTAATTTTTTTTTAAAATGAAATACATCTTTTAACCCATAATGACAAGATATGTATATATGATTGTCGATTTATTGACCAAAGAATTGCACCGCAGTTATTTAGCAAACATGTTGTATGAATTGACATTGCAGAAACTCTATATTAGTTTTATGTTTAGTATTCTTTATGTTTGATACTTTGAGCTTCAGTTTATTGTTATTTCTGATATTTATGTATCTTATTTTTATCGCTAGTGTACACTTTATGTTGTGTGATGTTTAACAAGATTTATCTTTTAATAGACATTGTGAGACCATTATGTTATTCTTCATTATGCTAAATATGCAATTAATATTGTGATATATGGAATGAACTTAGTCGATAAATTGATACATAACTGTCATGATTCATATTAATTTAATAGCTATTAATGATTTATGATTTGACCAATATAAAAAATGAATTTACCTTATATTTTGTGCAGTATGTTATGTACTATTAATTATTACATAGGTCAAATAGGAGAATGTTAGTTTTTCATTATTTTGTTTGTATGACCAACTCTCATTTATGCTAATAATAATATTATTTAATTATTTAAAAAGAAAAAAAGATAATGTCGCTTCTCAATAGAAACCCATCATTTCATTTTAATTTATTAAATTACATTATCCTAAATCCTATTAGTCAGTAACCACCCCGATGGATGGTGATTAACAACGAATAATCCAGTGAATGGTCATGTGTCTTCTCAACAGACATTTATCTTTTCTCTGATAAATAAGAGAATGATCCACTCTTTTCCGATAAGACAATGACATCAGATAGTACAGAAAATAATAACGATTAGAGAGATGAATTCCATCACTTCAGATCAAATTTTATAATCATGAATACATATATGTTTATCTTATTTATGAGTATGTGAAAATCATGACAGATTCAACAATTATTATTATTATTATTATTATTATTATTATTATTATTATTATTATTATTATTATTATTACTATTATTATTATTATTATTATTATTATTATTATTATTATTATTATTATTATTATTATTATTATATGGTTCATCATTAATGGCAACACCTAGGTGATGAGAATGAATTCATTCAAGCTCATTTTCAATACTATGAAGAGGCTAATTGGCGTTGAATTAGTAATAAATAAAATAAATAAATAAAATTAATGAATCCCAAAGCTTGCTTTGCGTGTTATGGAAGCTGGCCGATATGATCTCAATAAATCCAGTCCATGCCGGGATTGATTAGCCAATACATCTTTCTTGGTTTAACATGGCCAGTTAATCATGAGCTTGCTATCATAATTAAGCTGAAAATGTCCATAATAAGCATCGTCAATCATTGATGTTTTTATTATTACATTACATTTTTAATATGAAAAACCTTATTTTTTTAGTGTAATTTATCTATTATTTGTTTTTATATAGGTATTTTTGTATCATTATTAAAATTAATCAAGTAAGGATGTAAATTTTATTTTTTTCTAAAACATATATTGGGGCCTGCCTCATGGTATGTATTGTATGTTTTGAGCTTTTTTTGTCCTATACTTTGAGAACTCCGGTCCGTTTGGGACAGCTTGTGCGTTTCAGGATAAGCTGCTTATCCTGAAACGCGGCCCGCAGGCAGATCGCAGTGGTCGACCCGTGACCTACGTTTAGTATAAAAAACCAAACACAGTTTCGAATAAACTGGTGAAACGCTCGAACCAAACAGTACGGCGGCGTTTTGAATATCTAAATTCTTATGTATTTATATGTCTAATATCTAAATTTTACACTTTATGCCAAATCAAAACATCATTATTTTTAAACTTTTAAAATATAAAACAGACATTTTTATGCATAAGGTGGCACATATCTTTAAGAAAATGACCCAAGTGAACCATCAAGTGCGAATAAAAACATTTTCCTATAATGAGGGTTTGGGCCGTCTTCTAGAGGTGCTCCTTAACGTAGCCCATTAACTTTAGCGGATCAACTAAGATTATACGATATAAATGAAGTTTATTGATTTAATTAGTATTAGATTTTAATTGAATTTTGTAAGTTGCTTATGAAATGACTTGTAGCCAATTGGCTAAACGAAGAAAATTATTTTTTCAAAATTGATACGACATGAACAAATTTTCATTTTTTGGTGCATATCTCGATGCATAGATTGAAGCTTGAAGTAATTTGTTGAGCTAAGAGACATTCAGAGCTCTGATTTCACAAATATAAACTGACCGACTTGATGAGATGAAGCCAATGATATTAAAATTTGTTTAATCCAAGTCAAATTAAGCACAGATCAAGCAATTAAACAATTGTTGGAAGCTTTCCGAGCATTTTTGGAAATCAAACGGATGTCTAATCCAACGAGTTCATAGTCAAATTGAACGTCTCGACAAAAGGAATCCAATGAGCCCAAAATCGCTCAATTAAAATATCTTAAAGGCACTTAAATATCCATCAAATGTCGTATGATTGAGGGAAATTTTCTAAACCGTCCGATCAAAATGGATCATATTTCTGTATTAATTGCATCTAAAATTCTATAAATACAACCTCACCCCTCTCATGATTGAGAATTAGAGCTTGAGACTTGAGAAAGAGCTTGAAGCCTTCAGAATGAGCTGAAATCCACTGACTGTCGTCGACCACTACCGACCAACTTCGACCACCCTTTGCCGATAGCCACCAATCATTATCGATTGTTGTCTGTTCATTGCAACAATTTCATTCACACGTTGACGTTGTAATTTGGAAGACTTTGTAACTCTTTCCCGTTTATGGGACAAATAGTCTCTATAATTATCACCTTATAGTGCATTTTTACAACTGAGTCAGGCTCCGTATTTTTTCCCGTTACGGGTTTCCACCCAAAAACATATGGTGTCACTAATAGTTATTTTCACTCATCTGAGTGGGTGTTGAATCTTCATACCATGTTAAGACGATAATACATTATTCTATTATCGTGAATTTTCTAGCACACATCAAAAATCATTTACTGGAGTCATATATTTTGTAATTTAAATTACTTATCATGTAAAAAGAAAATGCGACTTTTGAAATAATTTAAACCATAAAAAAATTTAAGAATATCAAACTAGGAGCCTCTAATATTTTAGAATTATATCACATTAAGTTGCCCAAAAGCTNCCAAGAGAATCTCGAAGAATTATTTTGTTAATGGGCAAGCTACCTAATGGATTATAATAATTCACTCTCTGCCCGACAATCTAGTTTCATTCCATCGACGGGAGGTTTTCACCTAGGGATCAATAATCAACAGTCGATTAGAACAACCAACCAAATCAAAGTCGACAAGTAAAAACACACATGAACCAAAGATTATTAGAAGATGGTCGTTAATCCCAACTTTGCATGTTTGGATGATCAGATCTTGTCGAATCAGTGTCTGTTGATCTCAACCGACCGAGTAGTGGGTTAGTTGAGTCATAGACCTGCACTTGTAAAACACCTATATATCCTATAACCCCCCGCTAAAATAGAGGCAAACACATAATTACACATATTATATCTCTCTTATAAATAGAGAGATCATTTTTCAAAGAGAGCTAATCATAAATCAATTTTGCCATTTATTGACATTCTATTATTTGGGTGTGACTCTCAGACAATTTCTAATTCCACAATCGCACTTATGATCTCTATCAGCCAATTCCCAAAAATATATACCCAATTTATCTGTTTTTTTGATTGGTGGAGGCACATGTGAACACAGCAATATTCATCAGGACCTACAGGTGGGGCCCGTTTTAAAAGTTTTCAATAATTTACTAGTTTGAAATAATTAGAATTCATAGGAGCTGGAGGATCGAACCGGCCGGTTTATGGCCGGCCGGTGAATTCGGACCCAGGCTCTTGCAGCATCTATGTTGTTCTGGACCCGTCACATGCTGCCAAGCGCCAATGGCTTGTTTGGCCTAACTTTTAAGTAAAACATTTACTTTTTTTTTTTTCTTTTTCTAGAAATTACAATCAAATTCGTGTAAGAAAATTTATTAGGGCAAAGTTCCGGCAGACACCGCTCATGCATGCGGTGTCAGAGGCCTAAAATACAATAAAAAGCAATNTATTAGGGGAAAGTTCCGGCAGGCACCGCTCATGCATGCGGTGTCAGAGGCCTATAATACAGTAAAAAGCAATTTTTTGGGGTATTTACATACATGACAGCCTTTTATATCTAAGATCTCAATTTTAATTTTTATATTTATATCATTCAAAATTTTCATATGACTTAAAAAAATATCACAATTTTGATTTTAAAAAAATGAAATACATCTTTTAACACATTATTACAAGATAGGTATATATGATTGTCGATCATTTAACGAAAGAATTGCACCGCAGATATTTACCAAATATGTCGTAAAAATGGACATTACAGAAACCTTTTATTAGTTTTATGTTTAGTGCTTTTTATGTTTGATACTTTGAGCATCAGTTTATTGTTTTTTCTGATATTTATGTATCTTATTTTTATCGTTAGTGTACATTTTATGTACATTTTATGTTGTGTGATGTTTAACAAGATTTGTTTTTTAATAGACATTGTGAGACCATAATGTTATTCTTAATTATGATAAATATGCAATTGATATTGTGATAATATGGAATGGACTTAGTCGATAAATTGATACACAACCGTTATGATTCATATTAATTTAATAGTTATTAATGATTTATGATTTGAACAATATAAAGAATAAATTTACCTTATATTTTGTGGAGTATGTTATGCACTTAATTATTAATTAAATTACATTATCCTAAATCCTATTAGTCAGTAACCACCCCGATGAATGGTGGTTAACAACGAATAATTCAGTGAATGGTCATGTGTCTTCTCGACAGACACTTATCTTTTTTCTGATAAATAAGAGAATGATCTTCTCTTTTTCGATAAGACAATGTCATCAGAAAGTATAGAAAATAATAACGATTAGAGAGATGAATTCCATCACTTCAGATCGAATTCTATAATCATGAATACATGTATGTTTATCTTATTTATGAGTATGTGAAAATCACGAGTTCAAAATTCTTGATTATTACGTGATTTATGAATTTTGGGTCATGAAATTGAATTTTTATGAATTTAAAAATTCTAACAGTTTAAACAATTATTATTATTATTATTATATGGTTCATCATTAGTGGCAGCACCAAGGTGATGAGAATGAATTCATTCAAGCTCATTTTCAATACTCATGAAGAGGCTAATTGGCGTTGAATTAGTAATTAATTAATTAATTAATTAATTAATTAATGAATCCCAAAGCTTGCTTTGCGTGTTATGGAAGCTGGCCGATATGATCTCAATAAATCCAGTCTATGCAAGGATTGATTAGTCAATACATCTTTCTTGGTTTAACATGGCCAGTTAATCACGAGCTTTCTATCATAATTAGGGCTGTCAAAATGGCTCGTTGTTCGCGAACAGCTTGTGTTTGGCTCGTTAAGAAGCTCGTGTTCGGCTCGTTAATTTCCGAACGAAATTAACGAGCCGAACACGAACTAAGATGTCTTCGTTCGTGTTCGGCTCGTTTTGGCTCGAAATACTACTCATCNGCACTCTCAATCAACATATCAGCAAGCTCCACATAGCTTTGCACCTCCAAGCTATTTCCTGGGTAACTCTTGTCTCTGCTTACAACTCCCACAACAAGGGTAACATCTTGTCTTTGCTGAAAGTCTTTTTCAACAAGTCTAGCTTTGTACCTCTTACTGACATCACACTCAGTCTTTACCTGGTACACCCACTTGTTGTGCAACATTTTTTTCCTTGGAGGAAGTTTTGCCTGCTCCCACTTGCTCGACCTTTCATCTTGCAAGATTTCTTCATAGCTTTGTGGTTCTCCAACATCTGTCTTTGGAACAATAGGAATGGGTGCCTCGGACCCACTCTCTTCTTCACTTCCATCACTGCTCTGCACCGTGGCCTCTGGTAAATTTTCTACCACATTTAAAGCCCCTGAATCCAATATCAAGTCTTCAACAAAACTATGAACTGCCAGCAGTAGTGCATCATGTGATTCTTCAGATACCACATTTGCGCTATTATTCTCCATCTTCTTAGGGTTCCTGCAGTTCATCTTTATGTGGTCAGCCTTGCCATAATTCCAGCAGGTTTCCTGTTTACTAAACTTTAATTTTTATCTCCATATCCTTGAGTTTATGCCATGTCATCTCCCTCTGAAATCAACATTCAGTTTCAAACTTGAACCTGAGACCTCACCAGAATCTTTTTTGCAAACTTCATCTGTCAAAATCAAATCATGAATATCATCGTATTTTAGTTTAGGTTTACCCGCAGAACTGCTAACTGCTATCCTCATGACTTTCCAACTATCTGGCAATGAAGCCAACAAGATCAGTGCACATATCTCATCATCAAAATCAATTTCCATAGACGACAGTTGATTTGTGATAGCATTGAAATCATTCATGTGTTGAGCAACAAAAACACATTCCGTCATCTTCAAATTGAATAACTTCTTCATTAAGTGCATATTGTTATTCACCGATGGCTTTTCATACATACCTAATAAGTCTGCATGAGATATGTAATGGTTTTTTTCTTGACGATGATGTGTGCAACTGACCTCGATATGTTCAATCAAATAACCCCTAGAACTTGTCGATCCAACAAATTCACAGCCTCATCCATCATTATAGGTCTTTTCCTCAATAACGAAAGATGTAATTTCTTCTCATAAAGATGATCCTCTATCTGCATCCACCAATAACTAAAATATGTGTCATCAAATTTCTCAATCCCTGAAGCCTTCACTTCATATGCAATCATCTTTCTTCTTCAAATCCGAACAAAGCTTTGATACCAGTTACTGTGAAATCTATATACTAGACCAGTTGTTGTTGTATATAGAAATAAAATCAAACAGCAGAACAATCGACAAAGCGAAAAATAGAATGAAAAAATTTACTTCAGAAAACAGTAACTCCACAGCAGAACACACTGATTTACGTGTTTCAACAAATTGCCTACATCCACGGAGTTGCAGATGATTTTACTACTTGAGGTATTTACACCAGTCGATCACCTCGACTTACAAGATGAATCTCTCACCCTCACTTTGTTGCTCTCTCTTCTTCTCTCTCTGTTCTTCTCTCTCTACACCGAGATACACNCATCATGTCATCAGAGCCGTCCATTTATTTTTTTTTTCATTTATAGAGATTAGAACTAATTAACTGGATCTAAAGCAAGCGAAGGGGCCTTTTATCTATATTTAACAATGAGTGAGACGTAAGAGTTATTGTAAGACTTCGCCTATTTTGTCCAAAAAAAAAAATTTAATCATGATAATTTGATTAAGTTTTAATTAAAAAAATTAAAGACATTTAATTTCTTTTAAATCAATATAACTGTATATAAAAATATGTCAACACGAATTTTGAAGCGATCAAACAGACTAATAGACAGAGACCTATAGCTACATTGACAGGATACAGAAGTCCCATTAGCAGAAGATAAAATGACTCGCTAAATCAAGTGCAGCCCCCCTAAATTAGGGCCAAAGCCGGTCCGACGCAGACCATCCGAACCGAAGACCAAGATCAATATTACTGAGAGGAGCATCGGCCCAACTTCTGCTCAATCCAATTCAAGGGAAAAAACACACCAGACATCTCACAGACGCCTCTAATGCTCTTATTAGGAGGTTGGGGATCAACCACAGTATACTTCAAGAGAATCTCGAAGAATTATTTTGTTAATGGGCAAGCTATCTAATGGATTATAATAATTCACCCAGTGCCCGACAATCTAATCTCATTCCATCGACGAGAGGTTATCACCTAGCGATCAATAATCAACAGTCAAATTAGAACAACCAACAAAATCAAAGCCGACAAGTAAAAACACACATGAACCAAAGATTATCAGAAGATGGTCGTTAACTCCAACTTTGCATGTTTGGATGATCAGATCTTGTCGAATCAGTGTCCGCTGATCTCAACCGACCGAGTAGTGGGTTAGTCGAGTCATAGACCTGGACTTGTAAAACACCTAAATATCCTATAATGCCTCGCTAAAATAGAGGCAAACCCATAATTATATATATTGTATCTCTCTTATAAATAGAGAGATCATTTTTCAAAGAGAGCTAATCATAGATAAATATTGTCATTTATTGACATTCTATTATTTGGGTGTGACTCTCAGACAATTTCTGATTCATCAATCGCATTTATGATCTCTATCATTCAATTCCGAAAAATATATACCCAATTTATCTTTTTTTTGATTGGTGGACGCATATCTGAACACAGCAATATTCATCAGGACCTACAGGTGTTCAATAATTTACTGGTTTGAAATAATTAGAATTCATAGGAGCTGGAGGATCGAACCGGCCGGTTTATGGCCGGCCGGTGAATTCGGACCCAGGCTCTTGCAGCATCTATGTTGTTCTGGACCCGTCACATGCTGCCAAGCGCCAATGGCTTGTTTGGCCTAACTTTTAAGTAAAACATTTACTTTTTTTTTTTTCTTTTTCTAGAAATTACAATCAAATTCGTGTAAGAAAATTTATTAGGGCAAAGTTCCGGCAGACACCGCTCATGCATGCGGTGTCAGAGGCCTAAAATACAATAAAAAGCAATTTTTTGGGGTATTTTATCTAACTTCTCAATCTTAATTTTTATATTTATATCATTCAAAATTTTCATATCATGTAAAAAAATATCATAATTTTATTTTTTTTAAATGAAATACATCTTTTAACACATAATTACAAGATATGTATATATGATTTTCGATTTATTGACCAAAGAATTGCACCGCAAGTATTTAGCAAAAATGTTGTATGAATTGACATTGCAGAAACTCTTTATTAGTTTTATGTTTAGTGCTCTTTATATTTGATACTTTGAACTTTAGTTTATTGTTGAATCTGATATTTATGTATCTTATTTTTATCGTTAGTGTACACTTTACGTTGTGTGATGTTTAACAAGATTTATATTTTAATAGACATTGTGAGACCATTATGTTATTCTTCATTATGCTAAATATGTGATTAATATTGTGATATATGGAATGAACTTAGTCGATAATAATTTAATAGTTATTAATGATTTATGGTTTGAACAATATAAAGAATGAATTTACTTTACATTTTGTGCAGTATGTTAGGTACTGTTAATTATTACATTGGTCAAATAGGAGAATGGTAGTTTTTTATTATTTTATTTGTGTGGTCAACTCTCATTTATGCTAATAATAATATTATTTAATTATTTAAAAAGAAAAAAGATAATGTCTCTTCTCAATAGAAACCCATCATTTCATTTTAATTAATTAAATTACATTATCCTAAATCCTATTAGTCAGTAACCACCCCGATAGATGGTGGTTAACAACGAATAATCCAGTGAATGGTCATGTGTCTTCTCAACAGACATTTATCTTTTCTCTGATAAATAAGAGAATGATCAACTCTTTTCCAATAAGACAATGACATCAGATAGTACAGAAAATAAAAACGATTAGAGAGATGAATTCCATCACTTCAGATCGAATTTTATAATCATGAATACATATATGTTTATCTTATTTATGAGTATGTGAAAATCATGACATATTCAACGATTATTATTATTATTATTATTATTATTATATGGTTCATCATTAGTGGCAACACCTAGGTGATGAGAATGAGTTCATTCAAGCTCATTTTCAATACTATGAAGAGGCTAATTGGCGTTGAATTAGTAATAAGTAAAAAAATTAAATAAAATTAATGAATCCCAAAGCTTGCTTTGCGTGTTATGGAAGCTGGCCGATATGATCTCAATAAATCCAGTCCATGCCGGGATTGATTAGTCAATACATCTTTCTTGGTTTAACATGGCCAGTTAATCATGAGCTTGCTATCATAATTAAGCTGAAAATGTCCATAATAAGCATCGTCAATCATTGAAGTTTTTATTATTATATTACATTTTTAATATGAAAAACCTTTTTTTTAGTGTAATTTATCTATTATTTGTTTTTATTTAGGTATTTTTGTATCATGATTAAAATTAATGAAGGATGTAAATTTTATTTTTTTCTAAAACATATATCGGGGCCTGCCTCATGGCATGTATTGTATGTTTTGAGTTTTTTTGTCCTATACTTTGAGAACTCCTAAGACTTCGGGTCCGTTTGGGACAGCTTGTGCGTTTCAGGATAAACTGCTTATTCTGAAACGCGGCCCGCAGGCAGATCGCGGGGGTCGACCCGTGACCTACGTTTAGTGTAAAAAACCAAACACAGTTTCGAATAAACTGGTGAAACGCTCGAACCAAACAGTACGATGACATTTTGAAAACGCTGTCCACACTTATAAGCTGCCCCAAACGGGCTTTTCATTATTTATATACATATCACAATTCTTATGTATTTATATATCTAATTTCTAAATTTTACACTTTATATCACATCAAAACATCATTATTTTTTAACTTTTAAAATATAAAACAGACATTTTTATGCATATGGTGGCACATATCTTTAAGTAAATGATCAAAGTGAACCATCAACTGCGAATAAAAACATTTGTCCGATTAGGAGGGTTTGGGCCTTCTTCTAGAGGTGCTCCTTAACGTAGCCCATTAACTTTAGCGGATCAACTAAGATTATACGATATAAATGAAGTTTATTGATTTAATTAGTATTAGATTTTAATTGAATTTTGTAAGTTGCTTATGAAATGACTTGTAGCCAATTGGCTAAACGAAGAAACTTATTTTTTCAAAATTGATACGACATCAACAAATTTTCATTTTTTGGTGCGTATCTCGATGTATAGATTGAAGCTTGAAGTAATTTGTTGAGCTAAGAGACATTCAGAGCTCTGATTTCACAAATATATAGTCAAACTGATCGACTTGATGAGATGAAGCCAATGATACTAAAATTTGTTTAATCCAAGTCAAATTAAGCTCAGATTAAGCAATTAAACAATTGTTGGAAGCTTTCCGAGCATTTTTGGAAATCAAACGGATGTCTAATCCAACGAGTTCATAGTCAAATTGAACGTATCGACAAAACGAATCCAATGAGCCCAAAATCGCTCAATTAAAATATCTTAAAGGCACTTAAATATCCATCAGACGTCGTATGATTGAGGGAAATTTTCTAAACCGTCCGATCAAAATGGATCATATTTCTGCATTAATTGCATCTAAAATTCTATAAATACAGCCTCACCCCTCTCATGATTGAGAATTAGAGCTTGAGACTTGAGAAAGAGCTTGAAGCCTTCAGAATGAGCTGAAATCCACTGACTGTCGTCGACCACTACCGACCAACTTCGACCACCCTTTGCCGATAGCCACCAATCATTATCGATTGTTGTCTGTTCATTGCAACAATTTCATTCACACGTTGACGTTGTAATTTGGAAGACTTTGTAACTCTTTCCCGTTTATGGGACAAATAGTCTCTATAATTATCACCTTATAGTGCATTTTTACAACTGAGTCAGGCTCCGTATTTTTTCCCGTTACGGGTTTCCACCCAAAAACATATGGTGTCACTAATAGTTATTTTCACTCATCTGAGTGGGTGTTGAATCTTCATACCATGTTAAGACGATAATACATTATTCTATTATCGTGAATTTTCTAGCACACATCAAAAATCATTTACTGGAGTCATATATTTTGTAATTTAAATTACTTATCATGTAAAAAGAAAATGCGACTTTTGAAATAATTTAAACCATAAAAAAATTTAAGAATATCAAACTAGGAGCCTCTAATATTTTAGAATTATATCACATTAAGTTGCCCAAAAGCTAGTTCTAACTCAAATCTAAGCACTAAGCAGTTGAATTCTCATTAAAGACATTCACAAGTCAAAATCATCTGCCAAAAGAATTCATCAAATTTGTCCAAAGTACTCTCTTAGTAACTGTTATGATTATCTCAATCCACTAATCTATCTCGACTAGCGACAGCTTGAATATACTTTTATGAAATTGTTGTGAAATCTATATACCAGACAAGTTGTTGTGGTATATAGAAACAAAATCAAATAGGAGAACAATCGACGAAGCGAAAAATAGAATTAGAAAATTTTACACCAGAAAATAGTAACACTACAACGGAAAACGCAGATTTACGTGGTTCGGCAATTTGTCTGCATCCACGGAGTTACAGAAAATTTTACTACTTGAGGAATTTACATCAGTCGATCACCTCGACTTACAAGAGGAATCTCTCACTCTCACTTCGTTGCTCTCTTTGTTCTTCTCTCTCTACACCGAGATACTTCAAAGAAGATAAACTTACAAGAGAAATAAACTCAATTTCTCTTCTGCCACAAGTCACCAAGAAGAAGTCAAGGGAGAATAATCTTCTTTTTCTTTCTTTCTTCTTCCTTCACGCAAGGAACTACTTCTTGCACCTTCATTCCTCTATCCCGAGGAAAACCGAAGAAGAACATTGTGACTTCTCATACAAACTGAAAGAGATTCATGTGAACCTTCTTATCCCGAACAGGAAGAGAGAAGCATCGATTCGCGAACTTGAGTGTGAATTGGCGAGAGCGGTTTGCGACACTTCTAGATCAAGCGCAGGCGAAAGTGGCGCGATCTTTCGCGATCGGGAACATGGAGTTGTGGCGCAGATTCGCGAAAGGGAAGACATGATCGAGAGTTATCAAGCTCCAGCTAACAAATCTCTCACTTAGAGGTCGATACACATGCTACAACATCTCCTTCCTCGAACTGATCTCCTCCACTAGCGGTGTCGCTCTTTTCTTCAAACATGAATCCTCCAGCTTGAATCCTTCATCTCTATAACTCAAAGCCTTGTCTTCACTCCAGAAGGCCAACTGAAGCTGTGCACAACTTCAGTTTCTCAAGAGTAACACTCTCAATCAACATATCAGCAAACTCCACATAGCTTTGCACCTCCAAGCTATTTCCTGGGTAACTCTTGTCTCTGCTTACAACTCCCACAACAAGNCAATCGACGAAGCGAAAAATAGAATTAGAAAATTTTACACCAGAAAATAGTAACACTACAACGGAAAACGCAGATTTACGTGGTTCGGCAATTTGTCTGCATCCACGGAGTTACAGAAAATTTTACTACTTGAGGAATTTACATCAGTCGATCACCTCGACTTACAAGAGGAATCTCTCACTCTCACTTCGTTGCTCTCTTTGTTCTTCTCTCTCTACACCGAGATACTTCAAAGAAGATAAACTTACAAGAGAAATAAACTCAATTTCTCTTCTGCCACAAGTCACCAAGAAGAAGTCAAGNAAACTCCCCATGTTCCCAATTTATGCACCGACATCTTATTTTTTTGAAGTATAGAAAGTTTGTAAGTGTTTGCCAACATTTTTCCATGTACTATAAAGTTGCAGAATTCTTCTTTTTCAAGTAGGCTCTCCCGATCGGTTCCTTTCCTGCCTCCTCCCATACACTATCCCGAATAATAAGAAGTAGGTTTAAAAGCCTATAAACAAAGCTAGTGCCCCCAAAACATCACCAAAAGCACATGATGGACCTCACACTATCTCCCATGTCACCATGCTCTGCTCTCCCTTCTAACTCGTCGGTGTCGGCAACATAGTGACAATACATCATCTTTTATAGCTTGCGACC
>JXCR01134343.1:99853-121391 GCA_002079205.1 Phalaenopsis hybrid cultivar
CTTACGATATGACATTTGATTTATTCTTTAGACCTCTTCGTGGTTACTTAAGCTTTATGGCGTATAAAAAGGAAGCAAAGTGTGAAAGATAGGGTTCTGCTCTGGCTCTCACCCCCCTCTCTCTCTCTTAAACATGCAAAAAGTTTTTTCTCACTTCTTTCACAATGTCTCTTCCAGATTGTACGCGTTCACGAATTATTCATGATCATATGTCCCAAAAGAATTCTAATCACATTCACATTAATATAAATAGGTCCCACCAACACGTACATGATAAATGACCATTCTTAGGATCTGCTTTAAGTTGCTGAAGAATAATCTGATGTTAAAAAAACTGTGGTGGTCATTCCAATTATTATTATTTTTAAGTCAGATCACAACTAAAAAGCTGCTATCGCACCCAGCTAAGACTAGTAGGAAAACACAAATTTCAACGATAATTTAAATTTTTTTTTTGTCAAAACACAGTTTATTAAACGGAACCTTAAACTAATACAAATGTGTAATTGACCCTGACTTTCTCTGCAAGGCAAACCCAAATAATGATGAAGCATAATTGTATTATTGTCCTATTATATATTTATATTTATATCAGTTATAAATCACATCAACTTTTATTATTTTATGAGAAAATATGTCACGCATCTTCCAGAATATATTCCTTTATTCACCGCCTTAATTGAACATAAGGAAAGAACAAATTTTGCTTACAACTCTTGCTGCTTGATACTTCTTCTATCCTTCTATTTGAAAATAATCATACAGTTCATACAATACCAATCAAAACACTTATACTTGTAAATATAAAGAGAGACATAAACCTATGCCTTCTTCTTAAAAAAATTATTCAATACGGATCGGACACCGCACGCAAGCTTACGTATCGGACACCGCACGCAAGCTTACGTGCGGTGTCCAATCCGGATCGTAAATCACCTGATTTACGGTCTTGATGTATTTCGGTGGGCCCCACCTAAAATTNGCCCAACACAATGATGTACTTTAATGGATGTTTAAATCAAAAATGAATTTCCTTAAACAACAGAGAAGCCAAAAAGCTTGATGAGTGTCATGGGCCTTAAGGGTCGAGCCCACTGGCCATGCACTTCTCATTAGCTTAAAGGGAACGAGTCACCTGGACATGCACTTAATGATTTGATTATGATCATGCCAATATTATTCGTTAGTCTAATCTTTGGAGGTGACGAGCCATAGAACTTCATGTTATCTAGAAGAAGCTCAGGAGTATCTCNGACATGCATTAAATGATTTGGTTATGATCATGCCAATATTACTCGTTAGTCTAATCTTTGGAGGTGACGAGCCATAGAACTTCATGTTATCTAGAAGAAGCTCAGGAGTATCTCTGAAGCTCATCAAACTTCAAGTGAGTTCATATGACCGGGTTCACTAAGCTTAAATCTTCAAGCGAGTTCTTCCACGTAAGATCGTTCACATTTCTCAAGTTCTTCTTTCAAACTTGTTTGTAGC
Organism: Phalaenopsis hybrid cultivar; assembly: GCA_002079205.1. Lineage (NCBI taxonomy): Eukaryota > Viridiplantae > Streptophyta > Magnoliopsida > Asparagales > Orchidaceae > Phalaenopsis > Phalaenopsis hybrid cultivar. The sequence goes on from JXCR01134343.1 coordinate 101,345, forward strand.
CACTTGTTTGTTGCACTGAGTATGATGAATATATTTTTAAGGAAGAAGGAAGAGAAATGCACTCCATNTACATGTACTAAATGATTTGATTATGATCATGCCAATATTACTCGTTAGTCTAATCTTTGGAGGTGACGAGCCATAGAACTTCATGTTATCTAGAAGAAGCTCAGGAGTATCTCCGAAGCTCATCAGACTTCAAGTGAGTTCATATGACCGGGTTCACTAAGCTTAAATCTTCAAGTGAGTTCTTCCAGGTAAGTTCGTTCTCATTTCTCAAGTTCTTCTTTCAAACTTGTCGGTAGCCACTTGTTTGTTGCACTGAGTATGATGAATATATTTNAACTTCAAGTGAGTTCATATGACCGGATTCACTAAGCTTAAATCTTCAAGCGAGTTCTTCCAGGTAAGTTCGTTCACATTTCTCAAGTTCTTCTTTCAAACTTGTCGGTAGCCACTTGTTTGTTGCACTGAGTATGATGAATATATTTTTAAGGAAGAAGGAAGAGAAATGCACTCCATCATCACCTTTTATTAACCGCTTGATATTCATGCTAAATATCTTATCAACGCGAGTCTATCTAGGATCTGCACAATACAGCTTACGATATGACATTTGATTTATTCTTTAGACCTCTACGTGGTTACTTAAGCTTTATGGCGTATAAAAAGGAAGCAAAGTGTGAAAGATAGGGTTCTGCTCTGGCTCTCACCCCCCCTCTCTCTCTCACACACACACACTCTCTCTCTAAAACATGCAAAAGTTTTTTCCCACTTCTTTCACAATGTCTCTTCCAGATTGTACGCGTTCACGAATTATTCATGATCATATGTCCCAAAAGAATTCTAATCACATTCACATTAATATAAATAGGTCCCACCAACACGTACATGATAAATGACCATTCTTAGGATCTGCTTTAAGTTGCTGAAGAATAATCTGATGTTAAAAAAACTGTGGTGGTCATTCCAATTATTATTATTTTTAAGTCAGATCACAACTAAAAAGCTGCTATCACACCCAACTAAGACTAGTAGGAAAACACAAATTTTAACCATAATTTTAAAAAAAAAATTGTCAAAACACAGTTTATTAAAAGTAACCTTAAACTAATACAAATGTGTAATTGACCCTGACTTTCTCTGCAAGGCAAACCCAAATAATGATGAAGCATAATTGTATTATTGTCCTATTATATATTTATATTTATATCAGTTATAAATCACATCAACTTTTATTATTTTATGAGAAAATATGTCATGCATCTTCTAGAATATATTCCTTTATTCACCGCCTTAATAGAACATAAGGAAAGAACAAATTTTGCTTACAACTCTTGCTGCTTGGTGCTTCTTCTAACCTTCTATTTGAAAATAATCATACAGTTCATACAATACCAATCAAAGCACTTATACTTGTAAAGATAAAGACAGACATAAACCTATGCCTTCTTCTTAGAAAAATTATTCCATACGGATCGGACACCGCGGTGTCGGTGTCCAATCCGGATCGTAAATCACCTGATTTACGGTCTTGATGTATTTCGGTGGGCCCCACCTAAAATTTTTAATTTTTTTTTTAAAAGAGAAAAAATCTTGACCGTAGATCACCGTGATCTACGGCTAAGATCGAACACCGCATGGTGTCCGTACGCAATAATCCCTCCTTCTTCTTAAGGAATTGATTGAAACTTTTGTCATAATTACAGTTTTCTTTTAAATAAATTATTTTTTTGCAGAAATTTACAAACATACCACACAACTTTTATGTATTTATAAATTTAACATCTAAATTTTATTATTATGTGCATCACACCCAAATATTTAACATTAAATCAAAGACATAAGCTGCTAATTTCATAAAAGTAATAGACAAACTCACAGGAACATTCAGACTATCAGTATCATTAACATTATATTACGAATCATTTGACATTATGAATTTTGATTGTTACTATATTTATGCAAAGTAATAAGATAAATATCATTAACAGAAAAAATTTCACGGTGTTCCTCCATTCTTTTCGTTTGAATTTGACTTGAATTGTTCGAATTGTAAAGATGTTTGAATTAAACTCGTACTTAACTCGAATCGTAGCTCTATAACTAAAAGTTTAAATCAATCTACACTATTATTGTGCTCAAAAGAGGAATTTTCTTACATCTAAACATTTCTATGACTATAAGAAATACTCTCCTAAATTGGGAAAATATTTGCGTACATAAGATGTACGCAACACTGCGTACACCAGGAGTTATTCAGGAGGTACAAGGGAGTTATATCCAGGTTACACCCCCTGTAACCTCTGTGTAATTCCGTTGTAACCCCCATGTAACTTATTTGTACGAAACTCATTTGTAGGTTACAAGGAGGTTACATAGGGGATAACCCCGATATAACCCCTCTGTACCTCCTGAATAACCCTTGGACGTACGCAGCGCTGCGTACGTCTTATGCACGCAAATATTTTCCCCTAAATTGTGTAACTGTCATTGAAATATGAATTACTTTCGATTTTTCATTTTTTGGGCCTTTACATGCGTACCTGCCAATCTTCATATTTACATATCTAAAACCTAAACTTTTCCTTTTTTTTTTTTAATTTACTCCCCAAATCTTTTATCAATATTNTACACAATAATCCCTCCTTCTTAAGGAATTGATTGAAACTTTTGTCATATTTACCGTTTTCTTTTAAATAAATTATTTTTTTGCAGAAATTTACAAACATACCACACAACTTTTATGTATTTATAAATTTAACATCTAAATTTTATTATTATGTGCATCACACCCAAATATTTAACATTAAATCAAAAACATAAGCTGCTAATTTCATAAAAGTAATAGGCAAACTCACAGGAACATTCAGACTATCATTATCATTAACATTATATTACGAATCATTCGACATTATGAATTTTGATTGTTACTATATTTATGCAAAGTAATAAGATAAATATCATTAATAGAAAAAATTTCACGGTGTTCCTTCATTCTTTTCGTTTGAATTTGACTTGAATTGTTCGAATTGTAAAGATGTTTGAATTAAACTCGTACTTAACTCGAATCGTAGCTCTATAACTAAAAGTTTAAATCAATCTACACTATTATTGTGCTCAAAAGAGGAATTTTCTTACATCTAAACATTTCTATGACTATAAGAAATACTCTCATAAATTGGGAAAATATTTGCGTACATAAGATGTACGCAGCACTGCGTACACCAGGAGTTATTCAGGAGGTACAAGGGAGTTATATCCAGGTTATACCCCTTGTAGCCTCTGTGTAATTCCGTTGTAACCACCGTGTAACTTATTTGTACGAAACTCATTTGTAGGTTATAAGGAGGTTACAGGTAGGTTACATAGGGGTATAACCCCGATATAACCCCTGTACCCCCTGAATAATCCTTGGACGTACGCAGCGCTGCGTACGTCTTATGTACGCAAATATTTTCCCCTAAATTGTGTAACTGTAGTTGAAATATGAATTACTTTCGATATTTCATTTTTTGGGTCTTTACATGCGTACCAGCCAATCTTCATATTTACATATCTAACACCTAAACTTTTCCTTTTTTTTTTTAATTTACACTCCCCAAATCTTTTATCAATATTTTTAAAAATATAATATAAGAAAATAATATTAAATAATGTAAATAAATATTATTATTTGATAATTTGATTATTTCAATTTTCGATTCGTTTATAAATCGAGTTAATAAAATTATCCGTATTCCTCTTTCTTACTTCATGATTTGATAGAATACAGAGTAGAAATATTTACAGTATTTAAAACATGTTTTCGTTAGACTACCGCGTTTGAAGGCATCAGCTGCAGTCACTAGTCAATGTGGGCTCCACTGGGAAGTTTCGGGAAGACCTGAGCGCGGATACTTCTCACAGTCTCCTCCTACAATAACTCGTTGGGNATTATTTTTTTTAAAAAAAATGGAAATAATCCTGACCGTAGATCACCATGATCTACGGCCAAGATCGAACACCGCATGCAGAGATACATGCTGTGTCCGTACGCAATAATCCCTCAGAATACAATACAGAGTAGAAATATTTAGAGTATTTAAAACATGTTTTCGTTAGACTACCGCGTTTGAAGGCATCAGCTGCAGTCACTAGTCAATGTGGGCTCCACTGGGAAGTTTCGGGAAGACCTGAGCGCGGATACTTCTCACAGTCTCCTCCTACAATAACTCGTTGGGGTAATCTCCGACTGCAACTCCGAGCAGGAAGGTCAGAGCGGCGGCCACCCATTTCCATCGGTATGCGTCTCTACCTCTTTGTCCCCTAAACCCTCCATTCTTAATTAATGAGAGGAAAGTGTCTCCCTTCCGCCTATTTCACCATCGAATTCCAGTTGCCACCTTTTCCCCTCAGTTAGTTTTTCATAAATCGTTCTAAGCGACTTAGTTGACCTAGGTTCACCATTCCGAGGTAGAGTTTTCTGGTCGGGGAGGAAATTGTGCGACCGACATAGCAATTGGATAATGTAAAAGCTTCTAATGCTAGTAATTTTTTGCATTGATATTCTCTCTTGGAAATTTCTTGGAAAGTATTCTAAGAACTTTTTTGGTTGGTTTATCGGAATGATGCACTGTCTTTAGGGGTGTAAATTTTAATTCTGTAAAATTTAGAACCTTGCGGAAACATAGTTATGAAATGGTGAACATTATTGCATCCGTCGAGCAATCTAAACGTTAATCATGGCAGTCGGTTTTTGGTTGCAACTAGAAAGTGAGGCAATGTTGTTTCTAATATGCAGTTTAGGTGCTTAACTATCAGTTATGGTTTTGAAAGTCGGTGGATTTGGTTCAGTAAATAGATGTAATCGTGTGTGTAAGCCAAATAGAGTGAGAATTAATGTAATCTGCCTTGTGGAGCATTAGAAATATTGACGTGATTCAGTTCCCTAGCTGTTTCTGATACCGTGATGTTGCCAGTATCATAAAGGGTAACTTTTGTGACAAATTAAAAGATATGTTGTGCTAGATTCTTTGGATTGTCATTGTTTGATTGTTTTATTTTCAATTCATCTCTTTACTTGTATGAGTGAAATGATGGGTGTTTTAACTTTTGGTTAAGAGCTGGTATGAACTCAACGGTATTGTAAACCAATGCAACATTTGTTTGTGCTATGTTGTGCAGCATATCAACTTTCATTGTCTGTAATGTATTTTTACAGGGGCATTTACCTAGGTATTACTCATTTCCTGCACGTTTGAATATCTAACACCTAAAGTTTGCTTTGTAGATTTATACCACCCAAATATTTCTTATCACATCAAAACTACAACTGTTCTAATTTTTATAATGTGAAATGCATCTTTTGATGTATGGGTAAGGTGGCTCCTTTGTAAAAATTAAAGTTTTGGTGTTAGATACGTAAAATTTTAAACACATAAGAATTAAGTGGTATGTATGTAAATCTTCCAATTTATATTGCATTCTTGAAATATTCATCATCGTGCTCTCTTTTGCTTTGTATTTTCATATTGCACTCTTTACCAGCCCACCCATCCATAGTTCTTGCTCTTTATATCCGTAGGAGCTTGAAGAGAAAAAGAAAGCTTCAAATTGCTTCTATCTTGTTAAATTTTTGTTATTGGTTCTTATATAGGTTATTTCTGAAAGGATAAAGTGTGTATGATAGAAGCCATACTTAATGTTGCTATTGTTTCTCGGTAAAAGTCAAAGTGATAATTCATCTTAAAGGTGTCTGTAGAAGACAAAGTGGTGCAATAAGTTTGGAAGATATCTGACGACTCTAAAAGCAGCCATGGTGCTGATGTTGAAGAAGTCCGTTGGGAAAGCCACTATGATGATTTCTGTTGACAAACATTATTTGTTGTTTATACTTTTAGTTTGAACACTTGATTTTTTTTGTGTGTGCATTATAAGTTGCAATATTTATCTTTATCATGATTTTTTTGTCTGTCTAGTTCTGAAAGGGGAAAATGCATACGAGAATAGTTAAATTTTAGGGAAATTTAATACATAACACACAAATCTTATGTTTTTACATATCTGACACCTAAACTTTTATATTTACATTCATAGCACTTTGATGCCTCAAACTTATGCATGAAAATGTGTTTTTCACCTTTAAAAAGTTATTATTAGAATTATTAGCCTAATTAATGCTGCAATTATAATTAGGTTTTATTTGCTTTCTTTATTTACATTCGTTTTCATCTTTATGTATTTCTGAATTTAAGTATTTTCTCTTATGTGGGTCTTGTAATGTGTATTTACACACCTCTTTCTTATCGATGAATGTATGGAGCTCTACTCTCAAAAGTTAACATGGTATCAAAGTCATGGTTTTAAACTTAGAGCTTCCTTCCTGCCGCAATCCCGTCGATGTCTCCTGTCGTGACTTCTGACCACCCTTGTTTTATCGAGGGTTTTTGCTAGAATAAGACGAAAGCAAGTTGTTGGACGGATTGGCGCTTGGTTCCAACTGCCAGTATCCCATTCCAACTAACTGGAGTTCCCTCCAACGAGTTGTTGGATTGACTGGTGGTGGTTTCCAGACGCCTGAATCCCCTTCCAGCTGCTGGAATCCCTTGCGACCGACCTAAGCTTCCTCCAGCGAACCTGTCTGTTTCGTCTGGTGCAATCTGGGATTTGTTCAGTCGCCGGATATCCTTTTTCTATCCTTGATCAGGGATCTTCCAATGTCTCGTCACCTCAACATCATAATTGGCTCAGTTGGAACCATGGAAAACTCTTCCACCACTAAGCCCTCTCCCAATTATGTACTTGAGTCCGCAGGAGGGCCGACATCGTTCTCAATCCCTTCGCAGACCGGAGGATCAGAAAGCCAAATGAACTTCCAAATCACCACCTAAAATTGAATGGATATAATTTCTCCAATGGTTTAAGTTGTGTCTTTGTTCGTCAAAAGACGTAGGAAATTCAGCTATCTCACCAAAATGATTCGTGAACCTCCTAAAACTAACCCAACGTTTGAAACGTGTGAAGTGGAGAATTCTATGATCATGTTGGGGCTGATTGATTCCATGGAGACTACAATTGGTCGTTAATATATGTTTATTCCTGTTGCTATTGCCCTATGGATTGTAGTTCGTGATATCTACTATGATGTAGGGAACTCCAACCAACTTTATGAGGTTTCTAAGTTCCGCTTGACAATATATGGATGAAGGACTGTGATCCAGTACTAAAATAATTTGGTGGCCTGATGGATGAAAATGCGGTCTCTACTATGATTACACGTGGGAATCTCTGACAGACATTTCTCTTATTCATAAAATTATAGAAAAAGATCTCATGTTTAAATTTCTTGTGGGCCTTAACAAAGATCTTGATGAATTTTGGAGTCGCATCCTTGTCTGGGATCCTCTTCCTTCCACTTGTGTTGCTTTCACAGAGATTCAACGTGAGTAGAGTTGGAGAATTGTCATGCTCAGCACTTCCACTTCATTTGAATCATTTGCCTTGGTCACTAATAGCACTCAAAAGTAGTTCATGCCATCTCGAGCCACCACTTTCACTTGTGATTGCTGTCACAAACCCAACCGTACCCAGGGACAATGTTGGAAACTTTATGGGAAACCAGTACACAAACCGTCAGCCAAATCTTCCTCTGTTAAGGGTCATACTACGACATCTGAATCTACTTTCGTTCAAACTATCTCCACTTGAAACACTCTGTAATCACTTGACTCTCAGAGTCAAATGGAGCAATTAATCAAACTATTTGGATCAGTCAATTCTATTTTGGTCTATCGACCTCCCACATTTGTCAAGGTACCATTCCTATGACTCTTACTTCTTTTGTCTCTTTCAGTGCCTGGATTATTGATTCATTTGTCATGAATCACTTGTCTCGATGTTATCAAGCTTTCTTGACATCTTATCATTACTCTGGGAAAGATACAGTTAAAATTGCTAACAACTCATGTAACTCTATTGTTGGTAAAAGATCAGTTGTATTAACTACCGGTCTAACTCAATATGTGTTGTATGTTCCTCTATTGAAATTTAACATGTTATATGTTAGTAAACTGACATATGACATGGATTGTGCTGCTCATTTTTCTTCTGATGTTTGTGCCTTTTTGGATCGCCGTTCGGGGATAATTGGAATTACTAAGTGAATAGTCAGGCTCTATTTTTTTCAAGAGAAAGACACGGAGAATGAGGACACTTCTCCCAGTAGTTGCAGCCTTGCTCGGTCCACTGGATGTCCGATTATGTTGTTGTATTATCATTTGAGTCGTCTCAGTTTTCAATATTTAAAACATTTGTATCCGTCGATGTTTACTAATAAAAATTTTACTACCTTTAAAAGCGAGACATGTCAATTAGTTGAACATCATTGCATTCTAAATGGTGTACATGTGCCACCCTCCAGACTTTGAATCTACTTTCTCTCGAGGATAAGTGTGCAGACCGCAGAAGTCTCTCTATGGACTGAAGCAATCCTCGTAGGCTTGGTTTGGTAAGTTCATAAAGGTAGTAATGGTGGTCATGGCTTCTCTCAGTCCCAATCAGATCATGGTCTCTTCTTTCTGCATTTCCCCAAGGAAAAAATTGCTATCCTCATCGTATATGTCTACGATATTGTGCTCATAGGCGATAATTTACCAGCATTAGAGTTTCTGAAAGGTATTCTTGCTATTTCGTTTGAAATGAAAGACTTATGATCACTCCGGTACTTCTTAGGCATGGAAGTTACTCAATCATCTTAAGACATTTGCCCGTCTTAGCGCAAATATGTGCTTGATCTATTGACAGAAAAAAACCTGCGCCTATGCAAACCAATGACAGTTCCAAGGGATCCCAATGAGAAATCAGCTGATTATCCCAATGCTGTTCCAGTGAATAAGACCCAAGTATCAACCTCTTGTGGGAAAACTCATTTACCTCTCCCATACTCGCTTCGACATTTACGACGCAATAAGTATTGTGAGTCAATTTATACATGTTCTCTATGAGCATCATTTTAGAGTTATTCACAGGATCCTTCACTAATTAAAAGGCACATCGGGCTTAGTTCTATTTTTTTTCGTTTCACACTTCTTGTTCTATTGTCGTTTATACGGATGCAGATTGAGCTNTCACAGGATCCTTCACTAATTAAAAGGCAAACCGGGCTTAGTTCTATTTTTTTTCGTTTCACACTTCTTGTTCTATTGTCGTTTATACGGATGCAGATTGAGCTAGGTCCATCCATAATCGAAAATCAACCTTAGGATATTGCTCAGTCGCGTGGGGAAATCTTGCCACGTGGAAAAAAAAAAACAATTGGTTGTGGCCCGGAGCAGTGCTAAAGCCAAGTTTCGCTCTTATGTCCTTGGGTATCTGTGAAACTCTCTGGTTACGCGTTATGCTCCGTGAATTANGAAAGATACAGTTAAAATTGCTAACAACTCATGTAACTCTATTGCTGGTAAAAGATCAGTTGTATTAACTACCGGTCTAACTCAATATGTGTTGTATGTTCCTCTATTGAAATTTAACATGTTATATGTTAGTAAACTGACATATGACATGGATTGTGCTGCTCATTTTTCTTCTGATGTTTGTGCCTTTTTGGATCGCCGTTCGGGGATAATTGGAATTACTAAGTGAATAGTCAGGCTCTATTTTTTTCAAGAGAAAGACACGGAGAATGAGGACACTTCTCCCAGTAGTTGCAGCCTTGCTCGGTCCACTGGATGTCCGATTATGTTGTTGTATTATCATTTGAGTCGTCTCAGTTTTCAATATTTAAAACATTTGTATCCGTCGATGTTTACTAATAAAAATTTTACTACCTTTAAAAGCGAGACATGTCAATTAGTTGAACATCATTGCATTCTAAATGGTGTACATGTGCCACCCTCCAGACTTTGAATCTACTTTCTCTCGAGGATAAGTGTGCAGACCGCAGAAGTCTCTCTATGGACTGAAGCAATCCTCGTAGGCTTGGTTTGGTAAGTTCATAAAGGTAGTAATGGTGGTCATGGCTTCTCTCAGTCCCAATCAGATCATGGTCTCTTCTTTCTGCATTTCCCCAAGGAAAAAATTGCTATCCTCATCGTATATGTCTACGATATTGTGCTCATAGGCGATAATTTACCAGCATTAGAGNTCTTCTAATTTATATTGCATTCTTGAAATGTTCATCATCGTGCTCTCTTTTGCTTTGTATTTTCATATTGCACTNAAGTTGTATGTATGTAAATCTTCCAATTTATATTGCATTCTTGAAATGTTCATCATCGTGCTCTCTTTTGCTTTGTATTTTCATATTGCACTCTTTACCAACCCACCCATCCATAGTTCTTGCTCTTTATATCCGTAGGAGCTTGAAGAGAAAAAGAAAGCTTCAAATTGCTTCTATCTTGTTAAATTTTTGTTATTGGTTCTTATATAGGTTATTTCTAAAAGGATAAAGTGTGTATGATAGAAGCCATACTTAATGTTGCTATTGTTTCTCGGTAAAAGTCAAAGTGATAATTCACCTTAAAGGTGTCTGTAGAAGACAAAGTGGTGCAATAAGTTTGGAAGATATCTGACGACTCTAAAAGCAGCCATGGTGCTGATGTTGAAGAAGTCCGTTGGAAAAGCCACTATGATGATTTCTGTTGACAAACATTATTTGTTGTTTATACTTTTAGTTTGAACACTTGATTTTTTTTTTTGTGTGCATTATAAGTTGCAATATTTATCTTTATCATGATTTTTTTGTCTGTCTAGTTCTGAAAGGGGAAAATGCTTGCGAGAATAGTTAAATTTTAGGGAAATTTAATACATAACACACAAATCTTATGTTTTTACATATCTGACACCTAAACTTTTATATTTACATTCATAGCACTTTGATGCCTCAAACTTATGCATGAAAATGTGTTTTTCACCTTTAAAAAGTTATTATTAGAATTATTAGCCTAATTAATGCTGCAATTATAATTAGGTTTTATTTGCTTTCTTTATTTACATTCGTTTTCATCTTTATGTATTTCTGAATTTAAGTATTTTCTCTTATGTGGGTCTTGTAATGTGTATTTACACACCTCTTTCTTATCGATGAATGTATGGAGCTCTACTCTCAAAAGTTAACATGGTATCAAAGTCATGGTTTTAAACTTAGAGCTTCCTTCCTGCCGCAATCCCGTCGATGTCTCCTGTCGTGACTTCTGACCACCCTTGTTTTATCGAGGGTTTTTGCTAGAATAAGACGAAAGCAAGTTGTTGGACGGATTGGCGCTTGGTTCCAACTGCCAGTATCCCATTCCAACTAACTGGAGTTCCCTCCAACGAGTTGTTGGATTGACTGGTGGTGGTTTCCAGACGCCTGAATCCCCTTCCAGCTGCTGGAATCCCTTGCGACCGACCTAAGCTTCCTCCAGCGAACCTGTCTGTTTCGTCTGGTGCAATCTGGGATTTGTTCAGTCGCCGGATATCCTTTTTCTATCCTTGATCAGGGATCTTCCAATGTCTCGTCACCTCAACATCATAATTGGCTCAGTTGGAACCATGGAAAACTCTTCCACCACTAAGCCCTCTCCCAATTATGTACTTGAGTCCGCAGGAGGGCCGACATCGTTCTCAATCCCTTCGCAGACCGGAGGATCAGAAAGCCAAATGAACTTCCAAATCACCACCTAAAATTGAATGGATATAATTTCTCCAATGGTTTAAGTTGTGTCTTTGTTCGTCAAAAGACGTAGGAAATTCAGCTATCTCACCAAAATGATTCGTGAACCTCCTAAAACTAACCCAACGTTTGAAACGTGTGAAGTGGAGAATTCTATGATCATGTTGGGGCTGATTGATTCCATGGAGACTACAATTGGTCGTTAATATATGTTTATTCCTGTTGCTATTGCCCTATGGATTGTAGTTCGTGATATCTACTATGATGTAGGGAACTCCAACCAACTTTATGAGGTTTCTAAGTTCCGCTTGACAATATATGGATGAAGGACTGTGATCCAGTACTAAAATAATTTGGTGGCCTGATGGATGAAAATGCGGTCTCTACTATGATTACACGTGGGAATCTCTGACAGACATTTCTCTTATTCATAAAATTATAGAAAAAGATCTCATGTTTAAATTTCTTGTGGGCCTTAACAAAGATCTTGATGAATTTTGGAGTCGCATCCTTGTCTGGGATCCTCTTCCTTCCACTTGTGTTGCTTTCACAGAGATTCAACGTGAGTAGAGTTGGAGAATTGTCATGCTCAGCACTTCCACTTCATTTGAATCATTTGCCTTGGTCACTAATAGCACTCAAAAGTAGTTCATGCCATCTCGAGCCACCACTTTCACTTGTGATTGCTGTCACAAACCCAACCGTACCCAGGGACAATGTTGGAAACTTTATGGGAAACCAGTACACAAACCGTCAGCCAAATCTTCCTCTGTTAAGGGTCATACTACGACATCTGAATCTACTTTCGTTCAAACTATCTCCACTTGAAACACTCTGTAATCACTTGACTCTCAGAGTCAAATGGAGCAATTAATCAAACTATTTGGATCAGTCAATTCTATTTTGGTCTATCGACCTCCCACATTTGTCAAGGTACCATTCCTATGACTCTTACTTCTTTTGTCTCTTTCAGTGCCTGGATTATTGATTCATTTGTCATGAATCACTTGTCTCGATGTTATCAAGCTTTCTTGACATCTTATCATTACTCTGGGAAAGATACAGTTAAAATTGCTAACAACTCATGTAACTCTATTGTTGGTAAAAGATCAGTTGTATTAACTACCGGTCTAACTCAATATGTGTTGTATGTTCCCCTATTGAAATTTAACATGTTATATGTTAGTAAACTGACATATGACATGGATTGTGCTGCTCATTTTTCTTCTGATGTTTGTGCCTTTTTGGATCGCTGTTCGGGGATAATTGGAATTACTAAGTGAATAGTCAGGCTCTATTTTTTTCAAGAGAAAGACATGGAGAATGAGGACACTTCTCCCAGTAGTTGCAGCCTTGCTCGGTCCACTGGATGTCCGATTATGTTGTTGAATTATCATTTGAGTCATCTCAGTTTTCAATATTTAAAACATTTGTATCTGTCGATGTTTACTAATAAAAATTTTACTAGCTTTAAAAGCGAGACATGTCAATTAGTTGAACATCATTGCATTCCAAATGGTGTACATGTGCCACCCTCCAGACTTTGAATCTACTTTCTCTCGAGGATAAGTGTGCAGACCGCAGAAGTCTCTCTATGGACTGAAGCAATCCTCGTAGGCCTGGTTTGGTAAGTTCATAAAGGTAGTAATGGTGGTCATGGCTTTTCTCAGTCCCAATCAGATCATGGTCTCTTCTTTCTGCATTTCCCCAATGAAAAAATTGCTATCCTCATCGTATATGTCTACGATATTGTGCTCATAGGCGATAATTTACCAGCATTAGAGTTTCTGAAAGGTATTCTTGCTATTTCGTTTGAAATGAAAGACTTATGATCACTCCGGTACTTCTTAGGCATGGAAGTTACTCAATCATCTTAAGGCATTTGCCCGTCTTAGCGCAAATATGTGCTTGATCTATTGACAGAAAAAAACCTGCGCCTATGCAAACCAATGACAGTTCCAAGGGATCCCAATGAGAAATCAGCTGATTATCCCAATGCTGTTCCAGTGAATAAGACCCAAGTATCAACCTCTTGTGGGAAAACTCATTTACCTCTCCCATACTCGCTTCGACATTTACGACGCAATAAGTATTGTGAGTCAATTTATACATGTTCTCTATGAGCACCATTTTAGAGTTATTCACAGGATCCTTCACTAATTAAAAGGCACATCGGGCTTAGTTCTATTTTTTTTCGTTTCACACTTCTTGTTCTATTGTCGTTTATACGGATGCAGATTGAGCTAGGTCCATCCATAATCGAAAATCAACCTTAGGATATTGCTCAGTCGCGTGGGGAAATCTTGCCACGTGGAAAAAAAAAAACAATTGGTTGTGGCCCGGAGCAGTGCTAAAGCCAAGTTTCGCTCTTATGTCCTTGGGTATCTGTGAAACTCTCTGGTTACGCGTTATGCTCCGTGAATTACATTTGTCGGTCTCTACTCCTATCCAGTTGTTCTGTGATAATAAAGTTGTAATTAATATCATCATAATCTGGTCCTGTATGATCGCACCAAGCATGCATAGATTGAGCGACCCTTCATTAAGGAAAAAGCTTGATTTGGGGGAGATTTGTATTTCATTTGTTACATCTAATGGTTAATTGGTAGATATCCTTACCAAAAATCTTCCGCTGTCATTGTCTGACGACTTCAAATTCAAGTTGAACATAATAGACATCATCTATGATTCAATCTGAGTCTTGTAAGTATTTATGCACCTCTTTCTTACCAATGAATGTATTGAGCTCTAGCCTAAAAAGTTAACAATGATAATTGTGTTATTTTTTATGTGATATTAAGATTTGAGTGCTATATGTGTAAATGCGAAAGTTTTTGTGTGAGATATATAAATACATAAGAATTATTGGCTTTATGGGTGTTTGGAATTACATACTTTATTTCTAATTTGTTTCCTTTTGTCTCCGTGCACAATTATGCTGTTGCTTCAATTATTTATGGCTTACGAAATTTGAATTTTGTAGGCTATAATGGGAGTGGAACTTCAGACTGGTGGAAAGCAGAAAATGGACATTTATTATGTCCATGCTCCTGCGCCACATTCAGTGGAAGAAAATTTCGAAGGATTCTTCCAAGGCCATGATGAACTCACGATTGCACAACTTCTTCAGGAGCAGGTTGTTCACATTATCAGTTTGAATTTATTTTCTAAAATAGATTATGAACATGTCATAATTCAAGTAAGCATAAAGTACTTTATGTTGTGTGTAAATTTAAAATCGTTGTTACAAATGGAGCCAACTTGGTATTTTCTTGTTTTATGTTATCCTAACTCCACAATGATCATGAAACGACCAAGTGCATAGATTGTGAGATTGACCACACTAAAGAAATGAGTAGGGGTGGAACTATATTGAGCTCAATGGGAATTTACATTGATAGAAAGGGTGTAATTATTCGATGAAGCTGTCAACATTGCAAGGTTTGTGTGGTAAATCAGAAAGGAGAGAAAATAATTTTGTATTTCTTTCAATTTTTGAATTGATAATACATGGTATTATATAGGAGATTACAAGGAGAAAAAATAGGAAACTGACTCATTCCTAAATCTGGAAACTATTTAACTAATTCCCTCAATTTGAGGGATTATAAATTAATTCTAATTTCCTCTATTTAAGTGATTACAAATTAATTCTAATTCCCTTAATTTAAGGGATTACAAATTAATTCTCCCAACCTTATTTCCATCTCAGACACACCTCGACACTCCCCCTCAAGCTGAGGAATAGATGTCTTTCATTCCCAACTTATATACAAGATCATGGAAACTAGAACTGTTCAGCCCCTTTGTTAGAACATCGGCTAATTGTCTCTCTGATGGAACATAGGACGTACACACTAACTCTTCATCCAGTTTTTCTTTGATGAAATGTCTATCAATTTTAATATGCTTTGTCTTATCATGTTGTATAGGATTATGAGCTATATTAATAGCTGACCTGTTGTCACAGTAAAGCTTCATAGGACCCTCCCATTTGACTCTCAAATCATCCAAAATGATTCTCAGCCAAAGTACTTCACATAATCCTTGAGCAATAGCCCTGAGCTCTGATTCCGCAGATGACCTTGCCACTACATTCTGCTTCTTGCTCCTCCATGTCACTAGGTTACCTCCAAGAAAAGTATAATATCCTGTAGTTGATTTTCTATCCACTAGAAAACCAACATAGTCAACGTCGGTGTAGGCTTTCAGAGTAAGAGCGTTATTCCTTTTGAACAAGATTCCTATCCCCGGATTGCCTTTCAAGTAATGCAGTACCCTGTAGGCAGCCTGAAGATGAGGTTCTCTTGGATCATGCATGAATTGACTGATCATACTTACAGAATATGCTATGTCTGGTCGAGTGTGAGCAAGGTATATGAGTCTGTCAACCAATTTCTGGTACATTCTTTTATCCACAGCTGACTCTTTTTTAGCTTCTCCCAACTTATAGTTTGGATCTATTGGAGTAGAGATAGACTTACACCAAGTCTTCCCTATTTCTGTCAATAAATAAATCACGTACTTCTGCTGAGATATGAAGATCCCCTGTGTGGAATATGTCACCTCAAGACCAAGAAAGTACTTCAATTTCCCCAGTTCCTTTCTTTCAAATTCTTTTGCTAGTCTCAGTTTTAATTTATGCTTCTCTTTCTCATCATTTCCAGTCACTATAATGTAGTCCACATAGACTAAAAGAGCAGCCATTCCCTCTACAGCTGAATGTTTAATGAAAAGAGTGTGGTCACCTTGGCTTTGTTTATACCCAGATTCCTTCATGACTTTTGCAAATCTGTCAAACCATGCTTTAGGAGATTGTTTTAACCCATAAATGATATTTTTCAACTTGCACACCTTGTTACCTGTGTCCCCTTCAAATCCTGGAAGGATGTTCATTTAGATTTCCTCATTTAGGTCACCATGGAGGATTGCATTCTTAACATCATACTGTAGCAATTGTCAATTGAAGTGAGGAGCCAATGATAACAGGATTCTCACAATGTTCATTTTTGCAACTGGAGCAAAGGTTTCCTGATAATCCACCCCATAAGTCTGAGTGTACCCTTTGGCTACTAACCTTGCTTTATATCTTATAAGGGATCCATCAGTCTTGTACTTCAATGTAAAAATCCACTTGCAATCAACAATGTTTTTTTTCTTCGGTTTATCAACGATCTCCCATGTTTTATTCTTTTCTAATGCACTCATTTCCTCTTTCATAGCATCCCTCCATTCTCTTTTTGACAATGCCTCAGACAAATTGTTAGGGATGACAATGATGTTCAGACTCACAATGAATCTTTTGTGGGCTGGTGATAGGCGCTTAAGAGATACATAGTAAGATAGTGGATAAAGTGGATTAAATTTTTGGACTTGTGTCAGTTCAGGAACGACATTTCTCCTTGAATACACCTGAGGAAATCTTGGGAAATCGTGAGTGACGCTGGTTGGAGTAGGAGATGATACGGGTTCAGGATCAGGTGACTCAGATGTGATTGGTTCGGAGGACTCGGGTTCAGCTGGAACATGAGGAGAGTTTGATTTAGGTTCAACAACACGGGCTGACACATGCGGAAGGTTAAGGGTTTTAAGTGGTTCAAATGACTCACAAGTACTATCTTTCATCATGGAAATCTCCCCCTGAAGAGAGGACTTGGAAAAAAAAAGTTTATTTTCTGTGAAAGTGACATCTACAGAGATGTAAAGTTTTTTGCTAGAGGGGTTGTAACACTTGTATCCTTTTTGAGTGGAGTAACCAAGGAAAACACATTTGATGGCTCTGGGGTCTAGCTTCCGTCTATGTTGTTTGTGGACATGAACAAATGCAGTACACCCAAATACCTTGGGTGTAAGGCCATTTGAAGTTCTGAAGTGAGGGTAAAAGCAATTAAGGACCTCTATGGGGCTTTCGTTTTCTAACACACGGGAGGGAAGTCTATTGATCATATATGTGGCAGTAAGAACGATTTTTTCCCAATAAGACTTAGGAACATTCCCTTGAAATAATAAGGCTCGGGTGGTGTTGAGTAAATGCTCATTCTTTCTTTTAGCTACCTCATTCCACACATGATGAGTCAAGGATAATCCCCTGTGATGTAAAGTAAAGTGATAGAATTTGATTGAAGTAGTCTCTATCATTGTCTGTCTTAAAGCTTTTTATTTTGACCCAAAATTGATTTTGAACCATTGAATGGAAATTAGGTATAACAGTGCTAACATCAGATTTTTATTTAAGAAGGAAGAGCCATGTAACCCGGGTGCAATCATAAATTAATGATACAAACCAACGAGCCCCAGAAACATTAGGTATAGTGGAAGGACGTCATATGTCACTATAAATCAGATGAAAAAGATGAGAACTTTTTTTATTGCTAATAGGAAAAGATACACGAGTATGTTTTGTCAATTCACAAGTGTCACAATGAAACTCAGAAATATCTAATCCTTGGAATAAATGAGGAAACATTATATTTAAAACCCTAAAAGAGGGATGACCAAGACATAAGTGATATAGTCAACTGACATATTTATTCGAGGAACTAAGGAGAGATGAAGACAAATTGCTCCTAATTTTTTGGGATTTTTCAAGGTGGTAAAGACTGCTCCTTTCTTTAGCAAGTCTAATCCTCATCCCCGAGTCCTAATTCAAAAAAACACAATTAGAAGGGAAAAAAACAACATAACATTTGAGATCATGAGTCAATTTTTGAATGAGCACAAGACTTGTTGACAATTTGGGTACATGGAGAACGTTTTTAAGGATAAAGCTGGGTGTAATATGTATATCTCCAATCCCTGCAGCGGCAACTAAAGAGTCATTGGCCATGACAATTTTTCTATTACTTGAACATGGGGTATAGGCGTGGAAGAGTTGAGATGTGTGGGCATTTGGTCAGTAGCTCCGGAGTCTATGATCTAAGAGTTGGTATAGAATTTGTTTAAAACATTCATGCAAACAATTTTACCTGAAAGAACTATCGAATATGCTCCAGAAGGCTTCTCAAGAGATCCCAACAAGCTTCTCAACTTTTCAATTTCTTTACTGCTGAACCCCTCTATTGCTGAATTTTCCTCAATATTGGGTTGCTCTGCTATATGCGCTTGAGGCCTTTGTTGCCCCCTACGGTTGCCCCATTCTCGGCTTGGAGGTTTATCATTCAACTTCCAACACTTCTCCCTTGTATGCCTTGGTTTCTTGCAATAAGTACACTAAAGATTGTCTTTGTTCTCTTTCCCTTAGTTATCTTTACTCGAGTGTTTAGCCAGATCATTATTCGACTTCTCCTGATTTGTTTTTGCTGCTAAGGCTGACCCATCCATAGTATGTGGTTCTAGCATGACACTTCTTCGACTTTCTTCTGCTCGGATTAATAAGATTGTCTCTTCTAGAGATGGTGTATCCTCCTTGCCAAGGATTTGGATCCTAACATGGTCAAATTCAGAATTCAATCCTGCCAAAAGATCGTATATCCAGTCCTTTCAATGAACTTCTTCAAAGTGGCAGCATCATCAGGGCATTTCATCTCAATTTCTCGATAGTGATCCAGTTCCTGTCAAAGATTTTGCAACAGAGTTGCATACTCTGTGACGGATTTGTCTCTTTGTTTGGTGGCTCCAGTTTTTTTCTTGATTTCATACACAAGGGCAGCATCCCAGGTCTTCGAGTCTGTTCGGTTGATATGGTCTCAGATTTCCTTTGTGGTATTGAAGAACATGCAAGTGTCACTGATCGGTGGGTCCATGGATCCCATAGCCAGAAAATAATCATGGAATCCTCCTCATCCCATGCGGTAGAGGCTGGATCCTTTTTTTCTGGTCCGGTTCTAAGTAGGTGATTAAGCCTCCCTTTACCCTGTAGGTATGTGCGGATAATTTGAGACCATTTGAGATAGTTCTTCTCATTAAACATGTTGGATGCCCGAATATTCTGCAACTCTCCAATTTTCTGAACCGCATTGGATTCTTCGAAAGGGTTGAAATTGCTGAAGACAGTGGTTTCGAACATTGACATGGTGGGGAAGAGAAATTCGCAGTAATTAAGGCTGGAATATGCAGAAAAGGAAGCCCAAGGAAGAGAAACACAACAATGAAGGCTGCTTGAAGAAGAATACGAAACCCCAGAAAATTTCAAGATATAGAGGCTGAAGAATAGCCGATTGTACAGAAAAAACCAGCTGGTTAGGGAGGCCTCACGACATAGAAACATGAATCCAATTGAAATTCTTGTGCATAGAGACGGGAATCTGATTAAAATTCCTGTAGGGAGGCACCAACGGCAAAAGAATCAACGACAAAGGAGTCAGTGGCAAGGAATCAGCGGCAAGGGGATACAGGTAACAACAGCAGGAATCAACGGCTGCAGAGTGGAATCTTCTAGGGTTTGGAACATGTCTCTGATACCATGTGGTAAATCAG